>JAJLSF010000011.1:0-81253 GCA_030567395.1 Citeromyces hawaiiensis
ATATCACTGGATTGTGACATTCAATCATGCATTCTGCTCTTCATCTCGCATGCGTTTCATTTGGCTACGCTTCAAGGTCTGTAAGCGATTAGTTGCAACATTCTGTCACTACTCATTGACTTTGTGTCGCTTGAGTAGTCGTCACATACAGCAAACCCCTCAATAAAGAGTAAGTAGTGTGACTCAACACCTCCAAATGCGTCAATCTGGAACGCTTTCTTTTCGGTTATCTAGAACGCGCCTCTGGCGAACACTGATGAGCATGCAATGGTGAACATCTTAGATCTGATCATAGATATAGCGATTAATCTAATCTTGGGGGTTATCGATCTAAATCAGACCTTCTCAGTCGTGCAACAAGTATATCGAATAAATTAAATTAAATAATGCTGTTTGTTCAATGTAATAAATATATCAACCTCTCAAAAACTGTCTGGTTGCCAGTCTAGTGCTAAACTGTCATAAACCTCTGCTTGCACACTTTGCCATATCAAGGCTTTCTCCTCCTTGGAGAGCTTGTAGCTCAAGTTTGATTCGCTCGAATGCGGCTTTGAAGTATCGTACATGTTGTTCACCACCGCCTTCATTAAAAGGTTCTTGCTCGTTGACCGCGCGCTCAAAAAATCATTCGACAGCATCTGATGACCGTTCTGAGAGAGCAAATCACGTTTTCTTTGCCTCTTCAAAGTGGAACAAACGGTTTTGAAGTTGAGTCGACATTGCGTTTCCACTCCGAGATTGAGCAGGAAATTTTCTATAATGTTTCTCATCTCGTACTTGAAAAAGGAGCAGAAAAATAGTTCCCGTGCTTGCGGATCGTTTTCCACCATATCTCGAGTGATATGGTAGTTATTCACCAAAAACTCCTGGTGTCGCCGTCTGGCCGACTGCACTATAAAGTCTGCTGTTTTCGTTCTAAAGTTGAGCTCGAACTTGGACTCTCTGTAAATGTCTGATTCTACGAGGCTGCGAACTATAAAGTCATCATTTGAGTTTAGCGGAATGTACTGGATTCTCAGTTTGTATGGGGCGAGTTTGGGAGGTGTTTTCAGATCAGGGACTCGAACATTGGCTGGTGAATCCAAATGTTCTGTAATTATCAATAGGGAGCGAATATCGTTAAGCTCCCAGTCGATAATTTTGCGTGAAGTAAATGTGGGTCTGCCATTGGCAAAACACTCACCTCTCAAAACGTCTGGAGAGTACATATCGTCGAATTGTTTCGGTAAAACTTCCTGCAAAGTCACAACACTTGGCAGTGGCTTTCCAGAGAGATTCTCGTGATTAGTTTCAGTGGTCTGAGTGCTGTACAAGCCTTCAGAAAAGAGTGACGAAAGTACACTAGCATTTTCTGAGGTTTGAGACGATGCACGAGTTTCTACAGACGGAATTGAAAACCCGGAATCTACGCTATGATTACTTATTGCCGGACGCAGATTTGAGCCGTGATCCTGTGTATCTGACTGTTTCCTAAAGTGACTAAGAAAAGATCTATTTCTCTTTTTGATCTCGTTCAAAGAGGCCTGGTCGGACTTGATGCTTGACGCATCCGAGTCATACGCCGAGGCTGTTATGGGCTGTGTAGTAGAAAGGGGAGAGTTCCCATGCTTCAGCGGTATAGGGTGCGAGTGCTTTTTCCGAAGCTCCTCCAGCTTTCGCTGAACATCTTTGCGTGCTTGATTGGTGTACTCGTCAGGGGTGACGTAGTTGTCTGCCGAACTTGACGGCTTCCCTATGATCCGGCTAGCAGAAAAAGGCATCTGGTTAGAGAGGTCAGGCAATTTTTTCCTTCCGGGCCGTGGTCGTGTACTGTGCCCAAAAGCGGAGAAACTTGGCAGCGCCCCGGAATTATGCACAATTATATGCAGGCTATGTCATGCAACGGGTTAATCTCTTTAAATGAAGAGGGAGGTGACAGTGCAGAAGGGGTTTTGATAAAAGACGGTTCGATGAGACCTGTAGGGTAACCTGCTCCTTGTTCCCTTCATTGATTTGGACACGTTTCCTTCAAGGTACCGTTATTGATTATGCAATCAATTTCGGGTGCATATGCATGATAACGTGATCGCTTGGAAATTAAAAAATTCCCCACAACCCCCGCATAATGACTCTCAAAGACTTTCCTGAACTTTGCAAGTGTATGTTATTTTTCCGTCTAATGATTAGTGTCTCATGAGGAGATGAAAAGGCACAAGATTCCTCTGGCTTACAGGGATAGGTGCGCAAGGTTATTGGTTCCACTTAACGAGTGTCGTCCTAAAGGGTGGTGGCTTCCGTGGAATTGCGTAAAGGAGAGGCACGACTATGAGGAGTGCCAGTTTATGGATTTCCAGCGTCGGGTGAGAGAATTGGAGGATGCCAAGCGGGGTTGAATAAAGTAGAAAATAAAGGTAAACTCGTTTTGTCTATCTGATGTATCAGAAAAGAGTCAGATTATTGGTGAGAAGATTCAGCGGTCACCTATACAACCTCATGGTGCTCAGTAGGATGTTGGGTAGAAGGTTGCACTGTGCATGAAATGCTGCACTATAAAAAGCTGTACAAAGTTAACTCACATCAAGGTTCATAGATACACCTTAGATCCTCTTTTCTCGTTCCTGGGAAACTCCTTTTTAATTCTTACAAGTGATGGTCTTCGACACCTGATAGCGGAGCCATGAGGAAACTGCAAGCTTGTAAGCAAATCCATGGATAGCTACGAGGTTTGATTGAGATGTCATTGAGATGTACATATCACCACGTGACAGCCCTCTTGATATGATTAGGGCACTGTAGAATAGCAAAACAAAAACTGCCTCTTTAAAAACATAGAAAAGTCTCCCCATGAGACAGCTTACAGTAAGAGGTACCTGTCTCTCAACAGGGGGACTCCCTGGAGATTCAGTTAGAAGCTACGGAATAGTCTCCACCTCATCACCTCTTAGATCAAAGCAAATTGACATCGCATAACTACGTAACCTTCTTTTTCCTCCCGCGCTTATTGTGTATTGTCTGTGGGTTCTTGAGAGCAATAGCTGCCTTCTCCGGACCATCGCGCTTAACAAGTTTGGCATGGAACAACCCACACGCATTGCACAAAGTACGTAGTCCGTCGGGACCTCGTCGCCATTCCGGAGTATCTGTAGCACCGCATCTTTGGCACGTGATTCCGGTCGTATTCCGCATACTCTGTGGCTTTATCTGACGATGTTCCACAGCTGATGCTGCTGGGTGTTGCGATATACGTTGTGAGGCGTCCCATGAGCGCGAAGCAAAATGGGTTGGTACAAACGGCTGAGACGCCAAACGGTCGAGTTTTAAAGTGGCCCTGTTCACTCGTTCCACCAATTCTGCTAGCGTCTGCTTCTCCACCATCGAGAGGGTACCTTTTCTATAAGTTGATATGGCATCTGATAGCGAGATGTATTCAGATATGGTAGCATTCAGTCTCCCAAACATGTGGTCGAACGAGGTGCCGGGGAATGGTTCATCAAGGGTCCTCGTGGTGAGCTGGTTAGTCAAGGAAGCAATTGACGGTAGGGTGAAATCGTGTCTGGGTTGTTAGTATCGTTGTGAACAGCGCCTTTTTACTCACCTCTCGGTATGTGGTTGTTCCATTCGTGGGTTTTTGTTTCCTGGTGATTAATTTAATTACTTTCCGAGATAATCCATCTTGCATAAACTCATGCAGGAACAAACTCGGATCTCGATAGGCAAGATTAAGGGAAAGGTACAAGATGGGGAAAAGGTTAACAATCATTAACCTTGAAGGAAGGTTTGGTAAAATGAAATTGCTTGGAAAAGTGAAGAAATCTCTAAACCGCTTTGAGCCGCCTCTCTTTTAAGCAAAGATGCAGAAGGTCTAGACTATATTCACATCCACACACCTACTTCACGCGACGAATCGAATGTACAAACACGAAAATCTTTCAAATTCCAGTGGCGGGTCACTGGAGAGGAGATATTCCAATAACAACCCGTTCCGAGTGCCCGTGAACGATCTGCCTGCGAGACCGCCTATAAACGCGTTCTCTCACAGTTCTGTGGAAAAATCTGCATCCTTTGACCGATGGGTTAAAAAGAATGAGGACCTTGAATTTGCGGGTCCACAGCGGCCTCGCTTCGTTGAAAGGCACTCGGACAATAGTATTCGCAGCCACGTATCCCCTGTGAGGGTGGCCCCTTTAAGGTGAGTATTTTTTGGGGCGGCAACGTTGAATTGGGGTGTCCTTTAGTGCTATCAAGTGTTCATTCGAGTTCATTTTGAGGTTCTCATAGTGTTCATTTGACACATTTGGTGTTTATGTGGGGTGTTTATCTTTTCCGCCAATCCCACAGCCCTTGTATGCAGCCTTTATGCATATCGTGTAAACGCACCCACACCTCAGCAATCAAACCTCCACCATCCATCCGCCTTGGAAGTAAACTAACTTTTAGTATGACACAACCACCGAATTTTTCAAACAACCCGTTTGCAGATGCGCTGTCTCCTCGTTCAACGCCGCCTCCGACTCGTACTTCCCACAGCCGGTCCAGAGACGAGCAGTCCAGACGGTCCACGAAACCGGACCTGCCTCCGCCATCGTATGACGAAGTAACGGGAAGCGCAAAAACGGAATACCCCCGCGAAAAAGAACCCAGCCCAACGAGAAGACACCAATCTTCCAGCAGAAACACGGAAGAACGCCACAGACACAGAAGCCATCGCTCCAAAAGCGACACAGACCGCCAGGGTGAAAAGTCTCGTCACGGCGAAAAATCACGTCACCACAAAAGCCGCTCAGGCAAGAAGGAAAAACTGGTGCAGCCAAAAAACCTAGACACTATTGATAAACTCGACGTTACAGGCTTTTTCGGTGGAAGCGGGTTCCATCACGATGGTCCCTTTGACGCTTGTACACCTCACAGGAATAAGGATAAAAAAGCTGCACCAGTTATGGCTTTCCCCGTAGACGGGCCCAACAGCTCGATAAAGGGTATGGCTCCGGTGAACGCAAAAGATCAGCAGTTTGATGCGGTTTTCGGCAAAACAGAGGACGGATCCATATCTTCGTCGCAGCCCCATTACAATCAAAGAGTGTCCCACCAGCCCTACTCCAACGGAGAAGTGGTTAAAGGTGGATCAGTTCACTCTTTGCACTCGGTTTCCGTGTTGAAACACGATCCTTCTGTTGTTCAGTTCGACGGCAAGGTCAAGACCGCTCCTGTGCATGGCGAAACCACTCTCGGACTCGGGAGCTCAACGTTTATGGATGGAGCTCCTGCCCCATCAAACGCTGAGCCGCCAGTCAATCTGGGACGGAAAAAGTCGCTGGCAAAGAAACTCAAGATACCTTTAGAAAACGGAAGAAGACGTAGCTACGGAGGAGAGGAAAATGATGATTTTGACTCCCCTCTAGGAGGTGGTGCAGGTGCATCACTTATCGGTCGTGTTAAAAGTCTTAAAGTTGGAAGAAGATGAGCATTTTATAAAGTATTTACAGTAAAGTTTTTGATTTGGGTCTCGCTTGGCAGTCTTTGCTCAACAAGGTCCCAATTGATCGACTGCCACAAATTGTCCAGATAAAGTTTCTTGCCAAACACGCCGTAATCCGGTAAATACGCACTTGGAGATCCGTTGATGGCTAACAACGGCTTGAATTCCTGTTGCGATACTCCATGAGAGGTTTGTGCTTCCTTCAAACCAGGAATATTAACCATGGAAGATTTAGGTTTATTCTCATCTTGCAAAGCCTCTTGCTGCTCGAACGAAGAAAGCTGGCCAGCTCTCGAATGGAAAATAGGCGAACCACCATTGTAAGTGTTGACGATAAACAGAGAGTCATAGATCTTATTGTTGGCGTTGTTGTTTCTCATCATGTTCACAGACTGCCTTGCAACCAGCCACGTGTAGCCGTTTCCCTTGATTGCCGAATTTGTATTCAGCAGAAGCGTGCGGAACTCTACTATAGAGCCAAACGACTGAATGATCCAATTCCGCAAAAATCCACTGGGTTCATTGGTGTAGCTCAGATCTGTGGATGGTGCCTTGAGCAGTCGCTGAGATCCCGGAGCTTCTATTTTACCAACGTTGTTGTTTCTCAAACAAGACGTGGCAAAGTAGGCGTTGAAGATGTTGGAAGCCAATAGGTTGACCTGAAAGTTTTTAATGTCGGTTGACGTTTTATCCACCAGGTCCAGCAAAGTTTCTGGAGACGTTTGAGTAGACTCGCTTTGGAAACTTCCGCCTTCGCTTTCGATGGTTGTTCCGGGAAGAAGAATAGCTTTCAAATGTTGAGCTCCTGGAGCTTGCAGAGCGTCTTTTAAAAGATCCATCTCAGCGGTGCATTTATCGTACCAAACGGTATTCAGCCCGTTTTTCGAATACAGGCCGGATATGCCATTTTCCCGCGATGCTTCAATGCTGTCTATAACGGGCAGATGAGCAAACCGTCTGATGAAGCTGGGTCTGATCCTGAGTGACCTTTGAAGCATTGATGGGCGTGGTGGTGTACGGTTTGGTGAAAAATATACAACAGGTGAACTGAACTACTAGAAAGGGAGTATGTTGGCTAGTTTACTGAAGAGAGGTCGGGAGACTTTCTTGAAAAGTTGTGTACACTGAAGGGATTTCGGTGGGGCTGATAGAAGCGGTAATAGTAAAGAAGCGTAAGCTAGAAGCTTCGATGAATGGTGTACGTCTAAAGCGCTTTAGAGTTGTAGTCACCACTTGCTAACTCCTATTGGCACTGCGGTAGTTGATTCCCCTCAAAGAGTAAATATTAACGGAGATCGTTAAGGGTTTTTTGGAACACAGAAACAGAAGACACATTCGTCCTCGAATATTAATAACTCTGCTGACGCCAATTTGTCACAAAAGAAAATTAATATCTTGTCACGTTCATCATCTGTACAAATGTGATGAATTTGACTGAGGAAAGGGCGAATAAACATCAAATAATCCCTCTCAATAATCATTTTCTTTAGCGAGCGGTAATTCAGTATATACAGCTGTCTGCCTTCGATGAGCGGTGACAATTACCTCTTTTGCTGCCTTGTACTCGGTGAACCTGGAATTTGAGAGGCTATTCATGCGCATCTGACTCCCCAACTCTGAACCCTAATTGCCAAACACATTTGAGATACACAGTGTGGAATGAAAAAAAAAGAGTCCTCTGATCGAATATCAAACAGTTTTACAGTCTTGTGTCCGAATTGGCCTACTTCAACAGGAGGGTCTCAAGACGACCGAACGCACCTGGCCCAGACCCCATTACTCATTCTGGTGAAAGATTTCGGTCCGCAAATCCAGAAATACTTTTGTCAAACGTACTTTGACAGTCAAGTCCGGTGGTTAAATGATTCAGCAGTATCAAGCAAAAAGATGTCTTTTTCCCGAAATTTGTCAGTCGTTCTATTCGAAACTAGGCAAGGGCGAAACTTTTTGCCCAAATTGCTCAGTTGGCGACTCTCTTGTCGTGGCGGAAGGATTGACTTTGATCGTCTTTTTCGACTTTCCATCTACTTGTCCACCTCCTACGTTTCTTGATGACACATCGACCCTTGGAATGGTGATAATAGAAGTTGATCAGTCAGCGTTTGCCTTGGGATATTTGCGAGTCTTCAAATCGTGGTACTCGTGAGGAGAGTCTTGCCTTGTGGTCGATTTGTTTATGACAGTCGCTTTAATGTTATAGAAAAGAAAGAAAAAGACCTCACGTAACGGCGTCCGAAAAATAACTACAAAAGCTTTTAGAGTATGTCACTGCATGGATCTATAATTGAGCACGGTCTTATCTCCAAGCCCTTCGTTGCAGATATGCGGGTGGTTAGACATTATCGTCTGTCTGTTGAAGTTCTATATGCATGAATATGCACAATAATGCAAAAATGGAGGCTTCGCCTGGAACACCGCCTGCGGGCGGAAAAACGGCCGTAGAGTGGCATAAATGAGAAAGAAAATCACCTGAATACGTAGAGATGCACAGAAACATGGGCTTCGGATCACTCGAAAAGGGCTTGAATTTGATTTTGTTATAAGCACTCACTGCATGTGAAAACTATTTATAGTGCAACGTCTATGCATGATATACATCTTTATGCACGGGAAACGGCCATCTAGAACACCAGCAGTAACTTGTGAGTACAACATTTCATGTTTTGAACTTGCCCAAATGCGTTCGAGACTTCACATGACTTCAAGTGACTCATTTCAAGAGTTTGTCACAAAAAAAGAAATTTAGAGTTCATGCATGGTTCTTTCAAATGTGACTGCTCCTCGAGCATCTCTACTAACGATTGACCAGGTGGGATTCGCTCAGATAATATCATTTTACTGAAAAAAATTGGAACAACCAAATAACATAGCCTTCCATTGCAGCCTCTCATGGTCCTCCTTCGAACCTTGCTCTACATTTGATGAAGAAAAAGACATATCAAAACCTCTAAATTAAAGTGAGTACGTACTCGAACTCTGGTTCGCATTTCTGCAAGAGCCAAATCTGTCATGCATAGTGCCAATAAGCTTATCTGCTGCATTCAAAAGTGTTAACAAATCAGCGCATCGCGAGATAATCCACAAAAGTCAACGGGCAAAGATCCATGCTGCAACATAATCCTCCGCAGGCTGAGCTTTGCTTCCAGAAACAGCCCATACAATCAAGATGCTCTTCAAACTCCGCCATTTCTAGCGTTATACCTCCTCCAAGAATGACTTCTCTTACACACCGTTTAGGAAGCGATACACAGGCACCAAAGGAAAACTCGCCGGACTGGAACCAGCAAATAAGGGCTCCGCGCATGAACGGGAAACTGCAACCGAAAACTCCTCCAATAGCGCAACATGCTCATCTGGGTAATTGTGATCTTATGAATAGCGAGGACAGTAGTTATCCATTTTCAGTTGAGCCAGTTTCAAATACGGCAGAAACTTCCCCCATGGAAGAAGCTCAGATCCACCATAGGAAAGAGTATACCCCAGCTTGTTTTGATTTAGGCCATTCTTTGCGCTCTATTTCTCCCACTTGTAACTCTTTTAGTGTTCCACAGGGCGAAAAATTGAAAGCTTTGCAAAATTTAGAGTCAAATACAACTTCGTTTGAGTCTAGACCTAGGAATGGGCCTTTGAAACAAATGAACGATCCTAAAACTCCCAATTATATCCCTGCAGTTTTAAGACCTCCTCAGCAGTTTAGCGATTCGAACTCGTCTCCGAAAAAGGCATCCTCTGTTCAATCACTTACTTCTCTGGAAGGAGCGAGTTTATCTTCAGCGGAAAAATGCGCATTTGAGCCTACGCACAAACACTGGGTCCCCAATAACGAAAGAATGAATTGCGCCAGTTGTGGCGTCAAATTCTCACTCGTATTACGAAAACACCACTGCAGGTCGTGTGGGGATATATTTTGCTACAACTGTTGCGGCGAAGGGATTTCCCAGAGGTTTAACGGAGATTTAAGCGGCAGAGCGAAATTAAACGATTACGCAAATTTCGACTCGGAAAAGGGAATAAACTGTAAAGTTTGCGTGTGCTGTGAACGGAAATGGATTGATTTTTCGAAAAATGGTGCTGGAATTGAATCAAATGATGCGAAAGTTGATCGATCAAAGGATTTAGACAAGGACATTTCAGATAGAAAAGGCTCAGCTGTAGCTGTCCCATCGGACTGGACGTGGAGTTCATTTTAGAGGTTGTGCTTTTAGGTTTTGGTGAGGGTTTGTATTATTGTGTTTAATGTTATTATTAATGTGGATGTCCCCAGCTCACGAGGGCGAACACTGGAGCGAAGCGGAAGTGTGAGTAGATGAGTGGGTTATGAATTATGATTTGTTCGAACACTGTAGTGGAGCTGAGGTGTGTAGTCTTTAATTTACCGTGTAGATTTGGCTTGATTCAGAGGACTTTGATGTCGCTGCGATGGATGAGCCGGTGTTTGTTAAGAAGCTTATGAGCCTTAGCGTTGTGAGTGTTTGCGGGAGCACTTTCCGAGGAAATCAAGGGACTGATCAATGCCAAAAGGACGATTGCAACATGAAGGCAATTGGGCCTTTCGGAATAGAGCGACAACATAATGCGTTTTATGATTCAGAAATGAAAGAGAGGCTGAGAAGTAACATTTAAAGAACAGGAGAAGGGGAGAGGCAGAATAAAACCGTGGAACCACAACAGTCGAGTACAGCTGGCAATCGCTTTGCAGCAGCTATCTCTTTAAAAGAGCACTCATAGGTCTCAACAATTCTGCGGTTTGAGTCCTGATTCCTTGACCAAAAGCAGCTAGCTTCTGTTAAAACGAACGTTCTAGATGAAGCCATTCCGTCATCCGTGCATGGACGTGCATTCATGTAAGTCACAGTATTTTATAGCGTGTATATTCGGACTCATTCCGTCATACCTGTTTTTTATCTTCTCTTAAGGCCCTCTCGATGACTCACTCAGCCGGTGAAGTTTAGCGGCAGAATAAAAGATTCGGACAGACTGCTCCTTTTTATCATACCTTCTCCAACTTTGGATACTTGACGTGTACGATCAGAACCTATGCCAAAAGCTGTTGAGAAAGAGAAATGGAGCCACATCTTCTGTAAGAATTTGAAAGAAAGGAACCAAGTTTGTTTTGCGTGGGGGGAGAAGAGGGGTCAGCAAGACAATTAAATGCGAAGGAACATGAAAAAATAGGCACTTTTGAGTTTTGATAGAGAGGTTAATATTTATCTGGCTTTCAGCTTCGTTGGTATGCTATATGATTCTGTAGTACATTGACCGAGTAAAACGATTCGACCCATTCCCTCGTGTGAATGCAAAAGAATACTCTTTTTCTTTTGAAGGGTCCCCTAAGCGCGTGCGAATTTGACCCTAGTAAGAACAATTTTAATATACTAACTGTTCATCAATATACTATTGGCCAGAGTGATGATTGTACCTCCATCGCACAGCCGAAGCCGCTCCCGTTTTCAGCAAAAAACACAGGCGCGTTGCAGATGGTCAAGGCTTATGGAATGTGAGCGAATATAAAAGTGTTATTTGACCTCAAGGCCGTTCGGTAGTTTCCAATAATTTTTCCAGGCACGAGCCTCTACAGCCAATCAATCTGACAAATGGCCCATGGCCATAATCAAAAGACTTGTTTTTGAGTTGCAACAGACTTCTCTCGTGTATTTCTTTGCTAAAACTAGACGAAGTGAGTCTGATTGCTAATCGGTAATTATATAGAACACCAAAGATGCAATTTTATTTTGTTTAAAAGGTTATTGAGAGAAGCCGAATTGTTGGATACAGAACGTAAGTGAAGTATATGTCACTAACAGCTTAATAGCATGTACGGCGTAAAGCCCATCGGTGGTCCAGTACAATAGCGTACTGGATAGGAAGAGGTATACTGATACCTGCTTCCAGTAGTGACGAAGGTAAACAGTCATACGGAGAGAGTTTGATTCGAGATCAGTCGGCTCTTAGCATTAGTCCATACTAGATGAGATTGACCGCATATGCTAACAACATATGTGTGGGGTTACATAATAGTATTGAGTATACTTCCTCAGGAAGGCCGGATTGGCCTGCGGTTACGTAAAAGTTTTTTTTCCACCTATTCTAACAAAGAAGGCAAGACAAATTCCATCAACTTATACTCTTTTCCAGTCCTTGATTTACATCATCTATCCACATTCGTACCAAGCCAGCACATCTGTCTCGTGACTGCTTCTTCCTCAGAGACCCACTGAATAAACTTCTCAAAACCATAGCCGTTATCCTTACTCTCTGGCAGGGTGTTCTGCTAGAACCGAGAGGGATATTCTACATAAATAGGACTATGTAGAGTAAGGCTCTCGATCCACCCCGGATTTTATCTTTTCTTGAAATCCGCATCTAGAGACCCCAACCCACCGGATCCTATCTTTTTTCAGCAACACACTATCAAGAGTATCGACTGAGGCTCAAAAGATACATTGCAAAAGTAGTTTTACTCGGCATCGTACGCTGAGCTTATAAAGAAAAGCTTCCTAAATATAGCGCAAATGAATGTTTTCACCACTAATGAAGAGAGGCCCTCAGGTATTAAAGAGGTTCAACAGGTTAGGGCTTACTCAATGTAATGCAGGATATACACGCTGTTTATACTGCGACTTACATAAAAGCACAGACGACGGAATGGCTCTATATTTCCTTCGACCGCTGACGCCCGTACACCACCATATCATGATTACTCCTACAAATACACTCATCATCGTAGGGCTCTCACCGTCAGATCTGGACGATGATCAGCTGATGGAGAGTTTGTGTTGCGCAATCAAGGAAAATACGCCACGTGAGCAAATCGTCACGTTTACGAAGCTGAAGGGATTCAAACGACTCATCATTGTATTTGAAACGGTTGACTCGGCAACTGCCTTATATAAAGTACTAGCAACAGCCAACTTTGATGTTGATTTTAGTCCTCATAATAATCATATGTCTGTAAAAGAGTTTCTCACTTTGCCTGACGAGGGAACGCGATTTGTCATTTCTCCACCTCCATCTCCTCCATCGGGATGGGTATCTCGGCCTGAAGAGGGTCCCGATACACGGAAAATACACTCGCCACATGAACTCAGCCACCTGTTGTTTCAGAGGCTCGGCGACCGCGTTGAAAATTATGCGGGAGACTCTATAGACTCGCCTAAATCGAAGCTCTTGCTAAAAGAGCTCCAGGGCCCCGCTGGCGGGAACCCTATAATAATTTTAGATACAGCTCACGATGGCGCAGCTCATGAGATGGGGAAAAGTGTTAAAGGAATCAAGACGGCCAGACCTCCCTAGATCATTAATGAATATATTCTATTGAGTGGTCTTTTTCTTCACCAATTCTCCAAGTAAATCGTCGTAAATCTGACTAACAGCTTCCTGTTCATCTGAAGGGTTTGGAGACTTTGGCGGACTCGTTTCCCCTCCCTCCGCTTCGATCTTCTTCAAAGCACAATTCAGGGTATCGATACTGGTTCCATTGCCAAACAGCTCCTTGCTTTTACTGTAGATGCTTTCCAAAGGAATGCCCTCTTTCTTTATGTCATTCAAAAGCTTGACAATGCTTCGAAAGTCGGACGTGTTTAGCAGTGCCCCTTTTATGTCATCTTCTGAAAAGGTTTTCTTATCATCTGACAAGGTCTCCACATCGGGGGACTGGCTGAGGAGATTGGAGAGCTTGAAAAAGTTCGCCTCCTGCCGTCCCTGTGACTTGTTCAAATCTGAAGTGCTAGAGTTTGTTCTGGACATACCAAAAGCTGGAGAGTCACCCTCTTTGATCTCGGTGGCATCTTCCGCTGAAACATCGGTGTCGATCTTGCGGTTCCCTGCAGAAGCCAAGTTGGATTTTGTGTAGCTGGAGAATTTTGACGGCAGGTGCTGAAACTTTGAGTTAATGAGCTCCAACCCCTTCTCCAATGACGAATCTATGAAACAAAACTTGACCAAGGTTTCCTTGCCCTCCAAGTTAAGTTGCCCTTCCAGCTGCAGGGCGAAAAGCTTCTTGATGGTTTCGTCTATAGAAGACTTGATCCGGGTGAGCTCACATATAAAATTGTGGAACCCAGGAGAGTCCTTGTCCACTTTGTCACTATGCAAAAGCTGAACCATGCGCTCAGTGATAGCCTTTTCGTTCTTTTCTCCGCCTACAACCTTTTCCATGTTCTTCATGGTGTACAGCCCGATCTGCTCCTTGTACTTTGGCAAAACGTTCTCGTAGTCCAAGTCCAAAGAGAAGAGCGTATTCGAAGCACGCACAGAAGCAACAAGCGCTATCACAGCAGCGTCGTTCAGAATATTCCCCACCAGAGAAACATAGCACAGAGTTTTGCACCAGGGAATAACCTCCGATATCCCAATGATAGTCTCGTTGGAAAGCTCGCACTCGTCCATGTGTATACGCGCGAGAGCTGGGAACAGAGGAAGCAAAGGGGCGATCTCACTTTTGGTGTTTCTGAAAAACCCAGCATTACGGGAAAGGTCCAAAAACTTTAGCTGCGGCAACTTGGAAAGCAGATGCAGCAATTTGTGACAGTCCGGGAACTCTCCCAAATTTGTGGCGTTCAGAGAGAGCAACATCATCTTTGACCGTTCACCCTCGCTCTCGAAATAGTTAACGAGTGGGTTTAGGGAACGCGATAGGTCGTTGTAACCGATATCGAGTCCTACCGCTTTGTGGTGTTTCAAAAACCCAACAAGAATCTCAAAATGCGACTCTGTCAGATCGTTGTATGCCAGCCCCAGCTTATAAGTGTTGTTGAGAACCGAGATGAGTTCCTGGAAGATTCGCAAATCTTCAAAACGACACCCGCTTAGCACAATCTCGTCGATTCCTCCTCTCGCCTTGATCGCCTGGATCAGCAGCAGCCAGTCCCTATCTAGTCTATCTGTCATTCTACACGTCATTCTGCCCTCGTCACACTTTTCTGATTTCTTGGCTTTTAAATCCAGCTCCAACGAAGGACACTGCGTGAGGTCTAGCCTCATGAATGCCTTGTTTTCAGCCACAAACCAAGCCAACGTCTTCCAACCTTCTTCGTCAATAGGCACGTTTCGCAAACTCACTTTTTCCATCTGTTTCTTGTTCACCATAGAAGCCATGATGATCCGGAACATCTCCCGCGAAAGGTGTACCCCGTCAAGACAAACACAAACAATGGGGGCGATTCTGACGAAATCGGCAAACGAAATCACCTCGATCATCGACGGACGTGAGTTGCGCAGCTGCAGCATCATCAATGGATCCGTAGTTCCCTTTGGTATCTGTTTTAATGTGGCTGGAATGGGTAGAATCTCTCTTAGGTGACAGCAACGGGCGTAAAGTTCGTCCAGCTTTAGCGTCACTTGCGGTTTCGGCCGCTCGGTCTTGTGTGAGTGTCGCCTTATCATTGGCTTGTCGATTGTGACTCCTGGTTTATTGGAAAAGGCATGTGACGAACTTTTCTCGTCGCTTGACGAGGAAGCCCGGTCTTTGGCTGCTTGTTCCGCTTCCTCCACCTCCTTGGAGTGCTCACCCGAATGAGAGAGAGATCCTCCTACCACGATACCCGAGGAGGCCTCCTTGAGTTCGTCCTTGGTAACCTGGTGGATGACAATCCCGCCATCCTTGTCGATCTCCACGTTCCCCTTTCGAGGTTTCCGTGACGGGATCTGCTGCGGTGGATCGTTCTGGAAAACTGTAGTAGCAAACCCAACTCTCCGCAGTGGTTTGGCTCCTTGCAGCCCATCAATAGGCGGTTTCTCTTCTTGGTGCGGAACCGGGCTCGGTGAGTCCACGTGGTGCTTCAAAAACGAGTGGAATCCTCCTGAAGAAGAAGAAGAAGTGGTGCCATACTTGGGATGCGGAGAGAAAGCCGAAGGAAGAACAGGGCGCTCCGGATGAGGTGGGATGACATTACCTGCTGCATCGTATTTTGGTTTCGTTTCGCATTTTCTAACTTTATTCGAATCCGACATTTGTCTAGCCTTGTTCTGCTCAGACATCTGCCGTACCAGCGGATCCACATCCGACATCCCGTCGTAGAAGCAGTTGGAGTGGATAGCGGCATGAACATCCGAGTTTGCGTTTAAGTGATGCTCTTTAGTCGTTGGAGCTGATTTCTCCTCCTCTTTAGATCGCTTGATCAAGTTCCTGAAAAATCCACCAATCTTGCTCTTTTTGTGATCCTCACCATCCCTTTTGATCGGCGAAGATACACTGGAAGCCCTGGGTCGAGATTTGACTTCGGGCTTTTTATCACTCCCTTCAAAGTGAGATTCGTCAATCGTCTTGGAGCGTCTCAAAGCGGAGAACCCGTTGTCCGAATCCGGACGTGTCGCTGAAGGAGAAGCGATAGTATCAGCGCGGTGCAGCTTGACCGTGTGTGGCTCAACCGGGGGAGCAGCACTTGAGCTCAGAAACCAGCTGATATCAGAGCTCGCAACTCCCTCCAAGTGCTTGCATGCATCTTCTTCTAGCTTGTCTCTGGCAGCTTTATAGCCATCGTTGGAACTCATGGTGATAAGGTGAGGTGCAGGGATGGGGTGATGGACAAGAGTCTCGATTACACAGACAAAGTACAACACATTTTCTTGGCTTTTCTCAACCTCACCTCGTTTTTTTTTTTTTTCACCTTCATTGCGGCCACCTCATTGTAATAGACCATTTTTGAGCATCCAACTGAGCCATGTGTAGATTACGTTTTGACTAGCCCATACTACTGAGCTGTCTGAGTTTCGGGGGATTTTAAATGCTCAAGACATTTCCCCGGGTAAGAGATCATCGGGAAACAGAGACGGTACAAAACGATAGGAGCGAGGTCAATTGTGAGGATTAGGCGAAAGCTTTGAGCGCCCACCATGTTTTTTTTTCCATTTCTCGATGCGATAGAAGCAATACATGGTTTGCATGATACAGCTGTGGGTTCTCCAACATAGAGTCCTGAAGTATTGTTTTCTTCTTCTTTGTGAACCGACAAACTACTACACCTTCTGAGTATCGGCAATTGCGAAAGGTAGTTGTGTCTTGTAAAATGTTGATGCCGCTGGGGGTATATTCGAACTGTCCGCCGCTTCATATAAGTATCTATGCAAAGCAAGACAGCGAGAAATCGCAAAGGGTCAAAGCAGCAGTCAAGATTTCCCATGGAATGCTTCTAAAGCTGAAGATTGGCGATCGGAGAAATATGACTCAAAGCGGCTGGGAAAGAAAACAGGGAGAAAAACAGCACGGCTCGGGTGAGCATGATTTGAGTGTTGCCGCCTTCGGAGTTCGACTACAGCTCAGCATTAGCGATATATACAAGTGAGACGGATGGCATGGCTTGTTCCTCTTTGGCTACATATGTCGACGAAGTACGTAATACACGTCTTTTCGTTGGTGCAGGATACGAGAATTGTGATGAGGGAATGCAGGTTCAGGAGAAAATAAATTGCTGGCTTGGTTTCGGGGCCGTCTCTGGATCTCACGCAGCTAATTGTCTCCTTTACAAGAGTCATTTCTAGGAACCCCCGTGACCCGCTCTGCCCTAGACGTATTAGTAGATTTGGGTCAAATTCATTACAGAAGAGGCGTTAGAGTTGAATCAATGGAGGGGGAATGTTGGGGGAAGCAACGTCGGCTGTTTAAAAGAGAATCCTGGAATATTCCCTGCTTTTATCGCTCAGGATCAGCCGAGAGAGCGACGGGGGATTTTTTGACCGCATCAATTCATTGCGGAATCAAATACCTTAGAGGCAATAGGAGGGGCATGTCTGCAGGCGTTACGTTACACTCGTACAGGTCATTTTTTTGCGTTACAACCCGTTCTTTGATTTCATAAGCTCCAAAGGCTAGGTCGCAAGCGTAATTATTTCTTTCTGATCTAGTATTGTCTCGATGTCCTTTTTTTGGAAGATTGAGCTTCCTGATTTTGGTCTATGATCGACTCAAATGGTTGTTTGTATATAAATATGCATGCAGCGTGATTCTCACATGTGATCAATGATTGTCCAGTGGTTCGGGTCTTCTGGAATTATCTTTCCAAGCACGAGCCCAGACAGCAGCTTAATTTGAAACTAATGGCCCATGGACACAACCACAGGATACAGACACTTCTAAGCTAATGCTTCTCTCCTCAGCCCTCTTTACTAGAACCGCATGACGATATGGAGATGTGATCCCTAGATCACTCTCTGTTCGAGTTTGAGCTGTGTGGATTATGTAGAAGACCAAACATATGATCAGTCATCGCTTAAGAAGCCGACTAATTCAAATTGAACTTAAAAGAGAAGGAAAACGGACAACATGCAATACAAGCCAAACTCGACATAATTTTCCAAGGTTCGAGTTTCCCAAGAATAATGTTCTGGCTGATATTTTACAGATGTGATAACATCGAATTTTGATCGGTTCAAGTGGTTCAAGTTCTCTGGTTATAAATTGGATGCTAGTCACGCCCTACAATCGATCAAGATTGACATACGCAAGGCTTTAAGCTCTAATGACAAAAGCAGCGCGAAAAGAAAAAAGTTGGCTATCAAAAAAGATAGAGAGAGCCTCAGGATTATTTACTGCAGGCGGTACTGCTACTTTCGCAAATGCGGTGGGTCTTGCTTGTGGTGCACGGATGTATCCCATGGAATTGATAGAGAGGGCACGGTACGACAACTATGTATTCTCACTCGCTAACTCAGCAGAAAAACTCTGCTTTCCTACAGCTCGACGAGAGAGCTTGCTGCAGCATGTACAAATGACAAGTACAGCCACACCCATGCAAACTTTTCCCGAGGTTTACTGTGGAAGCTGACGATGATACTGGATTTCTCGAGATCCTCGCCATCGCTGCCCCTCAGACAGAAAGGAATCCATCTAAACCTTGCTACACTACATTCCACGCGGAGAGAGTTTGCTCAATTGTTAAAGGAGTTTCCTGTACCATCAGATCAGCTGCCACGAGATCACAAATACTTTCAGCCCAAAATAGATGGCATTGAATTGGATCTGGGAATGCGCTGTTTGGAAAAAACGTCCGTTTCTTACGATCCGCTGACACATACTTTATCAAAGTACAGCGATCTTGAAATGCTGCAAATTATTGTCACGGACGTAGAAAGACTCTTTCCCCAGTACCCGCAGCTATTCACAGCAAACCACGATAACAAGGTCAAAATCATCGAGGTGCTTTACACCTGGTGGAAACTGAATCAGGACAATATTGGGTACTGTCAAGGCATGCATGAGATAGCTGGACTTGTATACCTCTCTATCCTCAAGGAGTCGATTGCTGGGAACGCGATCCAATGCCGTGACGAGATGGACAGGAAACTCGTAGACTTGCTGGATTGTGAGTCTATACAGGCTGATGTTTTTACCATCTTCAGCAGAGTAATGGCTTGTCCTAAACGGTTGTATTATGACGAAAACTGTCTTATTCAAGAATCTATCAAGTTTAATTTGCAGTTCCACAGATTTGACTCACTTTTGTTCTATTTGCTCACCCAGAAACTGAAAATTGACACTTCGGTGTGGATCTTACGGTATCTCCGGCTTCTTCTCCTGAGAGAAATCGGACTACCACAGGGTGTTGCCCTGTGGGATAAGCTCATCGCTTATGGGTTCCAGCAGAAGAAAAATACCGACGCAGAACTCGATGTTACAATTCTTTTACCCAATATTGTCATGCTTCTTCTCGAAAAAATCGCCCCACAGCTCCAGACTTTGGACTACGGCCAAGCCATGTACTTGCTGCTCCACTATCCAATGCCATGTAACGACGACACCAATTCTCGTCAGAGCATGGAGGAGGACTCCGACGTGCAACCGGTTGACGTCGATGTGGATGAGATGGCTCAAGATGCAATCTTGTTGCTGGAACGTTCACAAGAAGTAGATAGGGCTATAAGATTGAAGTACTCCGGGCTCGACCCTCCCACTGAAACTCCAGTGGTGAAGAAACTGGGGCTTCCAACTTACTTGGACAAGTACTTTAAAACGGATCAAAGTACCCCGGACCAGAGAAGCGCGTACAACCGAACGCGGCTCGAAATGAGGCTGAAAAAGAGGGTCAACTCGACAATGAAAAAGTAGTGGACATTGTGCGATTTACAATGCACCTCTCTTCGGGACTAGTTGTTTGGGTTTATCAGCGCGTTGTGGGTTGCGAATCATCTGATATGCATGGAGGGCTCTGGAGATCGTATGTTCCCGCGACCCAGACTACCAAGCATTAGAAAACCGGGAAAGAGTGAAAAGTATCTTCAGCAACCTTCTCCGGAGTCGCTATTTGGTCGATTTATCCATTCGTCTGCTCTGCAAAGTATGCTCTTTACTGAATGAGAGGATGAAAGCTGGTTTTTCTACTTGATGCTACAGATGATTGCAGCGATCTCAGATTATTAGATGCAAAAAAAGGTTCCCCGTTAACAAAAGGGATCCGAGGAATCAGTTTTCTCCAATTTGTCGCTGTACACTAAACTGAAACTCTTTATAACGTTTGAGCAACAGGGTCTTTGAAATGTCTGCATGCTTTTCGACGTTTGGACTTCTGGGTTAAAGGTATGCATTAGAGGCTAATAGCGTCCAATCAGCGCATCTTGGTAAAGCTCGTATTTTGACTCTAGTTCTGTCAAACTGACTTCCGATCGACCAACTACCCTAATTCATTCTATCCGGTTCAAGCTATGGATAAAAAGGAAGCACATGCATAATGAGGAGATGTTAGCAATGTTTGCGGATGGCGTGCACACTTTCAAATGACATGAAAGGCTGCGATTGGAACTGCCTGCAAATGAAGGAGTAAATTAGCGCACACTGATGGAGAGGGATGAGGAGCAGAGAAGGGCAAAGTTTGACCTTACTTGGCTTAGGTATCCCTTACCTGACGGAGCTTGGGCTTGAAGGCGAAAACTGATGTGTTTTCCCATACGGTTTGCTTCTCCTCTCGGATTTCTAATACCTCCGCTGGGTGAATTTGACCCACTTTTGTTCATGCAGACGATCATTGCCGACTCTATCTGTGGTTTAAATAATTGACGATACCAATTACAGTGCCGCCATGAAGTATAAGATGAATGAAGGGTTGATTAAAGCAGCTAGCTGCCATCTGATCGATTTTTTCAATTCGCTTCTTGGCGACCGTGGTTAAAACTTCATGCTGCCGAGAACAATGGAAGATTGAAGAAATTTATGTTATCTAGCGGTCCTTTTTTCACGTAAAAGTTTTATTAATAAATCATTTAAATAACTATACCATGTATTCCTTAATAGGTACACTTCAATCGATCACATCTGTAAAATGCCAGCCAGAAAATCTTGGTTTCCTTCAATCTCGGGAAATTACGTAGAGTTCAGGTTGTATTGCATGTTGTTCGTTTCCTTCTCATTTTAGTTCAATGGGCATTTTTGAGTGATCTAAAATTGTCTGCCCTAAGTGCTGCCTTTTGCGCTTAATTCTAATGTGGCTTCCAATTGCCTAATTTCGAGCCTACACACGATTCTCGTCTAAAGGAATTGGTATTTCAGCCATTCTGTCAATGAAAGCAGCAATATTTACGACTGAACGGCCTTGGCTCAGATGGGCCGAGATAAAACTCGTTCAACGTCCTGGTGTTGGCAAGTCCAGAAATGCTGCTTTGCATCAGTCAAACTTTGATCAACAATTCCGGTGGTGAAAAACCGTCACGGCAGTATTGACTTTGTCGGCCAGCGTATTGGCAACCAGGAAGAAAATGGCGGCTTATTTCGCCCAGCCTTTGCGATTGACAGCCTCACTTGCTATGATCAAAAGGAAAGACTCCCGGCTAAATGGCCATGGTCGAATCTTGTGTAGCTCCTCCGCAATCCTCGATGTTTGACCATCAAACCGAGCCACCAGTAAATTTTTCAAAAAAAGACTTCAGCCCAACCATAAGATTAAAGACTAGTGTCCCGAAAGTCCAGGGGCAACCTCTGAACGGACAACAGGTCATATTCTGCCACGTGATCGAGATTATATTCTGGGCTCAAACGCTTCCAAAAGTCGCAGCAGACATCGTTGTCAGCCTATTCTGTTTCAAAAAGATAAAGCTAGGGTAGTTCACATCAACATAATTCGGTGGTTTACTCCATGCATAGTAATCGAGAAAAGAAAGGTCGAATCGTTCTCAAAACGAAGAATCGAAGAAAAAAAAAAAAGATGAAATATTCAAGACAGCTGGTAACATTTTAGATTCCATATCTCTAGACGCATACGAGCTTGCTGATATTCCCCTTGGGGTTGAGTTGTATAAAACAAATGCAGCGATATGTACCTTCATGCACAAATCACGGCATACATGCGTCTAGAACACTTATTCCCAGATTCATATTAGTCTCTGCAAATCTACCACTACGGTTCACTTATCAAGTAGCAACATCTGGTTGCTTATATCATTTATCCATCATATATAGTTCATTTCTTTTGTCCCTGGGCGGCAACAGCGGCGGCACCGGCAGCAGCAGCTTCTGGGTCCAAGTAGTAAGATGGCTTGATTGGCTTGAGGTTGTCATCGAGCTCGTAAACCAATGGGATACCGGTTGGGATGTTAAGACCAGCAATATCATCGTCAGAGATGTTGTCCAAGTGCTTAACAAGGGCTCTCAAAGAGTTACCGTGAGCAGCGATCATAACGGTCTTTCCCTCTAGCAAGTCCTTGGCAATGACATCTTGCCAGTATGGCAGCAGTCTGTCAATAACAAGGGCAAGAGACTCGGTCTTTGGTAGAACAGTTGGGTCAACGTCCTTGTATCTTTCATCTCCAGCCTGGGAGAATTCAGAAGAGTCTTCAATAACTGGAGGAGGAACGTCAAAAGATCTTCTCCATGTTTGGAATTGTTCTGGACCGTACTCCTCGAGAGTCTGGGCCTTGTCCTTTCCTTGAAGAGCACCGTAGTGTCTCTCGTTCAATCTCCAACTTCTGACAACTGGGATGAACAATCTGTCGGCATTCTCCAAAGCAATGTTGGCGGTTTGAATGGCTCTAGAAAGCTTAGAAGTATACAAAACATCTGGCTTGGTGTTTGTCTTTTTCAAAAGCTCACCAGCAGTAGTGGCTTCCTTGATACCCGTCTCAGACAGTTTCACATCAACCCAACCGGTGAACAAGTTCTTCTCGTTCCACTCGGACTGACCGTGACGAACCAACACTAATTTATGAACCATTTTTGTATATTGTTTTTTATGTGCTATTCCCATGCAGATGCACCGTTTATATACTGAATATGTGTGTCGGCTGACGTTGCATCACCTGACCAGATGCGCGAAAAATGGTGGTGCATGGATCATGCTTGATCATATGATTAGGTGTCTGCTCTCGTCTGCTCTCACCTGCTCCTCGGCTGAGTCAATCAAGAAGCTCTGTCCGGAGATTTTTTTTGCAAGGAGCTCGTTCGGCTTTGTAATGCAGATGCTCTTGACATAATCCTGGCTCTCTTCACAAAGGTCAAACATCGTACAAGACAAGTCCTAGTCAGTCCTTTCTGATTGTATTGCTTCCTGTAGTTTATCATTTTCTAAACTGTCTTTGCTACCTCATTGCCGCAAAAGTAGTTCATAGGGCCGCTTGTCGGGATAAATAGCATTGTTGGGCATCAACCTCAGGTCTTTTCTTTCCTGGTGCGATAAAAAACACTCAAGGAAAAACTGCACTTTTTGACCTCTTATGTTCCACATACACTGATTCTCTATATATCGTCTTGCCAGGACTGCGGATTGATACCCATTTTAGAACGGCTCTCGGAAAGTTTGATGAGACACACTTCTGTTTCCATTTACGGACTGTCTAAAGAGAGCCTGCATCAACATAGAACTCGAACTGATTCCTTATTATTTGTTGATGTCGACTGTCATCAGTTGGAGCATTTGATAAAAGCTGATGCTGATTTCAGTTCTCTTCTGGGTCACATTGCGACTCAAATTTCCCACAAGCTGCTATCAAGCTCATAATATCAACATGATGTAGAAGTTTACTAGTCCAGTGAGACAAACGACGATTTTTTTTTTCAGCTTTTCACCACTGGAGTCTTGTGCATAATTTCGCAGATACCTTTGTCCCTGTGGGACCGAATATGCCACCGATCATCAAACTTTCGGTGGAAAGTTCATTCCGTGAAAATAATAACCTCAAAGATCGATTGACAACAAGGTTTTCTCCTTTCAGTCCTAAGAAAGAGCATAAGAGAGTGTTGAGGGTACAAGTCAGCTGTTGCGTCATATCAAGGTATCCGTTTCGGTTGATGAGCACATCTCATTGCTGGGTTGAGGGTGCTCATTGCTCCAGATGAGTTTTGTCAGGATGTTTTCATGGATGGGGTGAAGCAGTTTTGAGGATAATTTCAAGCCTATCGGCTCCATGTGAAACTATTGCTTTTTGTCAATTCACTGCGGTGCATAACAATCGACAGTCAATTGGTGATCAGGAAAACCCCAGAGATAGATGTTGACTAAAACAATAAATGCCCAGTCTATCAAACCCCGCTACAGCTGCAGGGAGAGTGTGACTATATATATGTGGTCGGATCTGGCGACAGGTTCATGTAAATTTGCAGGTAGTTCTACTGCAAGGTATGTTGTTTCGCTTTTAGAGATATAAGGAAGTATGCAATGCTCATCAGTTATGCGAATCTACTATGGGATATCTCCAGTTAAACTGACCTCAGGAGATTTGAACCTTCAAGTAGTCAGGGAAAATACAACCTTCCAAGCACGTATGCTGTATCCTAATAGTGACCGCACATAACACCAGAAGTGTAAAAGTCAGCTGAGGTGAGACAGTATTTTCTGATATGCGCTGGCGAGAAGGAAAGGAATAGTTGGTCAGATCTAGCTCTCTTCTCGAAAACACTTCGTAATCTCTTTATAAAGGCAGATAGTGTATACCTCTCATTGAATCCAGCTACATAAATACTGGACCAACATGTAAGTTTAGCTAGTCAGTAACCTATAGTCCGGAGATGCAAGCGGAATTCTTGTAAACACGTATCAGTCAAATGTATTGAGATATTGTCCGACTTGATCCATTCAAACCGATCGAATATGAAGCTGTCTGTTATGTACGCATATGAACGGCACTGGATGGTTCTAATCTGTGATTGTGTTTTCTTGCGTATATTGCAGCCGCCTCGTCTCGTAAATGGCCCCACTTGAGTAACCATCCACCTAATCTACTTGATTAGGAGAGTAGACTATCTAGCATGGCTGACACTAAATTACCAGATGACGGCACCAGATAATCATCGCGCGGGCTGATACTTGTTTTTTCGAAAAGATAGAGCTTCATGTGCATTGACAAACTAGCTAGGCGACCCCAAGACTCGACACTTTGACGAGTATTTTTAAAAAGACCTCCATAGAAGAAGGAAAGAACAATCACGAGGCAGCAATTTCTATTGTCTGATCCTTCGACAATTAAGTCAAATATTGCATCCTTACACATCTTCTAAACATCAATGTCGGGTTAGTAAAAGGGTTATATAAATCAAGCTAACTTAACAGGATTCACTTTTGGTCAGTCCAACACAGGATCTGGAGGATCTGGCTTTAGCTTTGGGAACTCAGCTCCATCTGGTACTGGAGGATCTCAGCCAGGTGCGTTCTCCTTTGGTCAGAATGCCAACGATAAGAAGGAGGAAAAGCCTGCATTTTCATTTGGAGCGGCTCAATTTTCTGCTCAGCCCTCTGGGGGCTTGTTTGGTTCAAAGCCTCAAGAAGGTGCAAAACCTGCATTCTCTTTTGGAAATGCAAAGACTGACAGTAAATCGCAAACTCCTCCCCCATCTTCTTTTGGATCTCAGCCAGCTGGCGCTTCTTCTTTTGGTCAACCGGCGGCTTCTTCTTTTGGGCAGCCCACAACTTCCTCCTCGTTCGGTCAGCCGGCAGCTCCATCGTCATTCAGTCAAACTACAGCTCCCGCCTCGTTTGGTCAATCAGCTACTCCATCGTTTGGATCTCAACCGGCAGCAGCACCATCTTTCGGTGGAAAACCTGCAGGTTTTTCGTTTGGAGGTGCTCAGCCTACTGCTCAACCTACTGCTCAGCCAAATTCTACGCCTGCAGCTCAGGAAAACAAGCCAGAAGTGGCCAAACCGGCAGAGTCGAAGCCCGCGTTCTCGTTCGGTGCAGCTGCAAATAAAGAAGATAAACCTGCTCCTAGTTTTTCGTTCGGAGCCAAGCCCGCAGCTCCTTCTGGGCTGTCGTTCGGGAAGTCAGAAACAACTCAAACTGACAAAACGTCTGGCGGCTTCTCTTTCGGAGCAAAACCAGATGCAAAAGATACATCTTCTGGTGGGCTTTTCTCTAAACCAGAGGACAAGAGTGAAAAACCAGCTCTTTCCTTTGGAGCAAAACCTGCCGAAAAGCCTCAAGCGGGATTTTCGTTTGGAGCAAAGCAGGATTCCGCTAAACCCTCGGGATTTTCATTTGGTGACAAGAAGGATGACAAACCCTCTGGATTCACACTTGGTCAGAAAGATGAGAAAAAAGATGACAAACCAACCGGGTTTTCCTTTGGCGCAAAACCTGACACGAAAAAAGATGACAAACCAACGGGGTTTTCGTTTGGTGCAAAGCCCGAGGAGAAAAAAGACGACAAACCAACGGGGTTCTCGTTTGGTGCAAAGCCCGAGGAGAAAAAAGACGACAAACCAGCGGGATTCTCCCTCGGGGAATCTAAAGACAACAAAACCGTCAAGTTTGATGCCAACATCAAAACCGGTGACACTTCTGTTCCTTTGAAAACACAAGAAATCAAGCCGAAGGAGATGTCGATACAAAACAAGACGCTAGAGTTCTTGATCACCAAATGGACCGACCAATTGGCTTCCACGTCGAGTATTTTCAAAGACTACGCCGAGAAAGTCAACTCATGGGACCGCACGCTGGTTTCCAGTGGTGAGAAAATATCGCAGCTTTACTCCGATTCAGTTAAGGCTGAACAAACGCAGACGCGCATTGACCAAAACTTGATCTACATTGAAAAGCAGCAAGAAGAGCTGGAGTCTCTACTCACCAGCTACGAGTCTCAGGCAGAGGGTCTTTTGTCATCCATATCAACAACAAACACATCAAACCCAGATGCGTTACTTACAAACGACAAGCTGAGAGAAAAGGCGTATCACACCGCTGAGCTACTGGATGACCGTCTAGACTCCTTGGGTGGGAATTTGGGCTCGTTAATTAGTGAAATCAACGATGTGAGCGATAATTTCAACAGAGCTCTGATCCATCCTCCTCAAAATGCAGATTCCGAGTCTGAAAACCCATTGGAAGATATATTGCAGCTACTGAACTCGCACCTGGAAAGTCTCAAGTGGATCGAGCAAAGCGAGCAGGAACTGAACGAGAAAATCGAATTACTTAAAAAGCGAGGCTGAAAGGTCGTGCGCGGCTCTCTAAATCTCCGCATTGCGGGGTAGTGATAAATATCGATGCGTTTAATGCAAATAATTCATTACTGAACTGAATTGAAAGTACTGACGGAGTGTATTATGCAAATTGCCTCACTCATTGGCATGGCGAAGTTCTCCACCACCCGAATACGAACACAGAAACCTTACGTTCAAGCGGTCAAATGGCTGGAAGATGTCTTGAGCGCACACAATTATTGTGAGAGTCGAGATCCCTTTGAATTTAAAAACTATAAAAGTGGACAGGAGTTTGTATGTCTCAAAGATGACAATGCTGCTGAGGTTCTCAAAAGTGCAAAAGTGGTTTCTCTTCCTAAACCCGTTTTGAAGACGTTGCTTCGCATAAAAGATCCTCATGGTAGACTGTCCATGGTTTTGTCCCTGGCAGAAACCTACCAAATTCATCCCTTGGTCTATCTTTTACATTACGACCATCTGTGTAAAAATATATCACTCGACAGCCTGGAAAAGCTGTTGCTGGTTCTGTGTAAAAACATGTGGTACGAAAATGCTGCGTTTATTTTGAGCCATAGCAATTTGTCCATATCTGAGACTTTAAAAGTGGTCTCTGTGGTTGTGCAATATATCATAGATGAATTAAAAGACGGACCACTGGGGGTGCCTGATTTTTTGTTTTTTCTTCTACGTCTCTGTCCAAACGTTGCTTTTCAGAAGCAGATCATTAAGCAGCTTCTTCCTCAGTTGCAGCAGCTGTATTTGGTAGATGATTGTATGGACCCCTGCACTGTGATTCTGCAAGATCTGACTCGTTCAGGATCTTCATACTTCTCTCGATTGCACAGCAGAAACAATGTTCCGGGCGCATTGGCAAGAAGGATCCACTTTTATGAAAAGAAAAATGAACATGACGAAATCAATATCGTGATTGAGAAGGCTGATCTTGAAGTGGCAAATGCTCTCGATATCCAAGCTCTTTTGAGCTATTCAAGCGTCTCGTCTGCATACGTTCTCTGGTGCAAATTGAAAAAGTTTGACTCTGTCTTCATAAATTTTTTCATTCAAAACAAAGCTTTGGGGTTCGCAAACTCGTGTTTTGCAGAAGATTGCAATACTTTGAAACCACAAACTATAGCTGCCGTATTATTGGAAAATCTTTTCGAAAAACCAAAAAATTCCTCATTTGCGCCCTCGCAACCTCTTTTGACGTTGCGAAAGAACTTGAATGATTTGAAGAGAGAGGTCATTTCAAGTGCATGCGGACCATGGAGCACTTTGATCCGCAACAGCAATCCGAGCCAAGTTATAGGGCTGGAGAAGATGATTATATTACTGAAGGCGCTCGCCGCGTCTTCCATAGAAACTGTTCCAAGCCATTTTTTCAACGTTGTCAGTTCAAAGGTGTTACATATGACTGACCTTGGCATTTTGACAACCGAAAGACTCATGATCTGGCTTAAAGAGTTTTTGAGCCTAGAGAAATTAGATCTAGAGGACAAACTTGCCTTCTGTTTACGCCTCTTGAAGTGTGCAAATAAAGACAAGATCTACCATGCCATGCCTTTAGCATTGGAGAGACTGCCTGAAGTTCCGCTGCGAAAGGCTTCACGTTTCACCGCACTGATTGCTGAAGCATTGTCTTGTCTTGAACATCCTCAGCAACAAGAGCTGTTATGTGGATTTGCAAGTTGCCTTAATCGGACCTCCAGACCATATTTGCACCTTGTCATAAAGCGGGTCTTTAACGACAAAATAGCCCACAAAAAGGATACTAAGAATCCACTGAAGATCTCTGATGAATTCAACTCTGTCTATCGGCTGCTCTTGTCTATCGACTCCGCAGGGTACGGTGGTCTGACGGGACCTAGTAAAAGGTATCTCGTGAAGTCGCTTTCTTTTTACAACCCACATTTAGGAAAGGCGTTTGTGGAACGATTTGAACACCATGCCGTACCATTGGAAATTCTTGAAGGGTTCTTACTGGGAATAATGAAAAGCGAAAAAACCAACATCTCACCGAGGGGGAAAATACGGATATTTGAGAGAACCTTGCGGAACAATTTTTACAAGCAGAACTTGAACGTACGCAGCCCGGTCATTGAGCTGATCGACTTTCTACTGAGAACGGCTGATGAAAGGGGAACCATTCCAAAGCAAAGGCTTCAGTGGGCACTGCACTTGGCAAAGTCAAACAACGTGGATCTGCAGAAATATCCTCAATGGGCACAACTACTTAAAGAGATGGCTCAAACAGGCCATAGGCTCCCTTACTGAAATGTACAGGGCAGCTGTGTAAAGTTCAGTCTGACCAAGTTTGGGCAGCTCTGATTGGCCACAACTACCAGTTACGCCACTTTTGCAAGAGGATAGCCCGAGCCGAGCAGCCTCTCAACAATTCGACACCAAAATAGTTATAGAGCATACACCAACTACAGTAGACTGTAAAATACCCGCCACTCTTCAAAAAGTCCCGACTGGCTCAACGCTTTTGTCGTTGCACGACCTTGTAGAATTTTCCACCAATAGGCTGGTAACAGTTATAAGACGCATCATTACAATATTCCAGCATGTTCGCCCGCTCAATTCAGCAAGCCTTGAGGGTCTCATCTCGTCAACTCAGCACATCAACTAGAGCCGCCACACTTCCTGCGAGGTTTACCGCTTTCAAGCCGTTGTCAGCCAGAAGAACTTATGCTGCAGGCCACCACGAGGAGACTTTTGAAGAATTTACCGCTAGATACGAGAAGGAGTTTGACGAAGCCTACGATTTGTTTGAGGTTCAAGTGAGTTTTCCCGCAGTTTTTCCCCTTTACTAACAAAATAGCGTGTGCTCAATAACTGTTTTTCGTACGATCTTGTCCCCGCTCCAGCTGTCATTGAAAAAGCTTTGAGAGCCTGTAGAAGAGTGAACGACTACGCCACGGCAGTGAGAGTGTTTGAAGGTTTGAAGCACAAGGTTGAAAACTCCAAGCAGTACGATGCATACCTTGATGAGCTTAAAGGTGTGAGAGAGGAGCTCGGAATCGACCTGAGAGAGGAACTTTTCCCCAACTCTGCTTAGATTTTTATTTTAGTAGTATAATAGAGACATTTCTATCCATACACCATAGCCGTTTTTGTTTTGTTTACAATATCGAAAAAGGTAAATAGTACAAACAATGACTGAGGCAGATATGGGCGCTTCTAAGAAGCACGCGGTCTGGATCCCTCAGATTAAATCTCCTGGTGACTTTGTGAAAGGGTTTGTTCTTGAAGATGAGCTTGAGAAGGAGCAAGACGTGCAGGTTGAGTGTGAGAATGGAACCAAAGCTACCGTTAGCACATCGAGCCTCGAGAAGGTAAATCCAACCAATTTCGACAAATGCGATAATATGGCTTCTCTCACCTACTTGAATGAGCCGTCTGTGCTTCATAACCTGCGATTACGGTATCAGTCAGATCTCATCTATACGTATTCTGGCTTATTCCTTGTATCTATGAACCCATACAAAGAGCTCAACATCTACAACTCTGACTTCGTCTCGATGTACGCATCCAAGGCTGGCGCTCTCAAGCCGCATATCTTCTCCATAACCGAGAAAGCTTTAGCTAACCTCGTCAATGACAGGAAGGACCAGAGCATTCTGGTAACGGGAGAATCTGGTGCGGGAAAGACGGAGAATACCAAGAAGATCATCCAGTACATCACCCATAGAACCAGTAATCGCGAGGAGACACAGTTCAACTTTGAACAGAAAATCTTGCAAGCCACGCCAATTTTGGAGGCATTTGGTAATGCTAAAACGTCAAGAAACAACAATTCGTCCCGGTTTGGTAAATTTATCAAAATCGATATAGATCCCTCTACGCAGAAACTAAAGGGTGCAAATATCGAGTGGTACTTACTGGAAAAGTCCCGTGTAGTGCAAAGAGACCAGACCGAGCGGAACTACCACATATTCTACCAGCTCTTGGAAGGAATCCATGATATTGGTCAGGACCTCTATCTTGCCGGATCTCGTTTCAACTACTTGAAGGGAACATGCATGAAGATCGATGGGATCGATGATAAGAAGGAGTTCAAGCACTTGCAGCATGCTTTTAAAGTCATGGGATTCGAGGAAAGTGATGTTGCGGAATTGTTCAAAGTAGTTGCTCTCATTCTCTTCTTGGGAAATGTGGAGTTTACCAACCCAAACCGCGATAGCGGGGCCATTCTCTCTGAGTCGTCACCGTGTGACCAGATCGCCAAGTTGCTGGGAAATAGCTCGGCCAGTAATTTGATGGATGCGTTCATTCGTCCAAAAGTCAAGGCCGGCACGGACTATATGACCCAGCACAAAACTGCCTCCCAGGCAAAGTTTTCCATCGACGCATTATCGAAGAAACTCTATGAAAAGCTGTTCAAGTTCATCGTTGACAGCATCAATAAGAACTTTGGCGAGAGCTCCGGGTTTGATAACAAGTTTATTGGGATCCTTGATATCGCAGGGTTCGAAATCTTCGAGAGAAACTCTTTTGAACAGCTCTGCATTAACTATACCAACGAAAAACTCCAGCAGTTTTTTAATCACCACATGTTTGTCTTGGAGCAGAGCGAATACCTCAAAGAGAACATCAACTGGAAGTTTATTGATTTCGGCAACGATCTCGTTCCAACGATCAACGCTATTGAGCAAAAGACCCGTAGTAACCTGGGCGTTTTGGCTATTTTGGACGAGGAATGCACCGTGCCCAAGGGAACTGATGGAACTTTGTTTGAGAAGCTGAATGCTAACCTGGAGAATAGAACGATGCGGGAAAAGGCAATATATAGACCGAATCGTGCCAGAACAGGTTTCATCATCAAACACTACGCAGGTGATGTTGAGTACAACGTTGAAGGATGGCTCGACAAGAATCGGGACCCAATTAATGATAACGTTGTTCTGGCGCTTTCCACTTGCGGCAACAGGTTTATCGCGTCATTCTTTTCTGAGGAGGCTGCTTTGTTGCATAAGGCGAAAAGCACAAGCAGAAATACTCTCAAGACAATTGGTCAGAAGCACAAAGAGCAACTTCGCAACTTGTTGGAAGAGCTTGGCGGCACACATCCTCATTTCGTGCGGTGTATTCTTCCTAACAATCAGAAAAGAAGCGATTTTTTCGACAACGGCCTCATTCTGGACCAGCTGCGTTGCAACGGTGTTCTGGAGGGAATAAGAATAGCTAGATCAGGATACCCCAACCGCATTGAATTTCAGCCCTTTTTCGAAAGGTACCGCATTTTGGGGAAATCTCTATTGTTTGGCTCCGCTATGAAGACGAATAGTGAGCTTATTTTGCAGCAGCTTTCGCTGGATAAGGAAGCATACAAGATTGGACTCACCAAGCTCTTCTTCAGGAACGGAGTTCTTGCCGATCTGGAAAAACAAAGAGATAATGCTATAGAGAGCATTGTGATGCGGTTTCAGTCTCTGGGTAGAGGTCGTATGGCAAGGAAAGATTTCCAAAAAAGTCTTTCGAGACATCGTGCATTGCAAGTGTTGCTGGGGAATCTCAAGATATACAAGTCTTGTGAAAACGATCCGTGGTACAGACTTTGTCTTCAGCTGAGACCATTTATCAATGTAAAGCAAGATCCTGCTCACCATAAAGCTTTGAATGAGAAACTGCGCTCCTCTGAAGAGGAAAAGAAGCAATTTCAGCAACAGATGAAGGAGCTTGAAAGTGACAAGAAAACCCTTGAAATGGAGATCACCTCTTTGGGAGCCCAACTGAGCAGTGAAGCATCTTTAATCAAGGAGAAAGACTCTTTGGTTGACGAGGTTAAAAAGAGGGAACTCGCTCTCCAGTCTGAGCTTGATGCGAAAACTGGAGAATGCTCGAAGCTCAAGGAGGAGATAGTAGATCTTGAAGCAGCGAGTGTTGGGCTGGAGAAAGAGGTCAAGTCACTGCAGAACGAGCTGTCCGATAAGACATCAGCTCTGGTTGAGGTTGAAGGGGCCAAGAAGCTTCTTGAAGCTGACTTTGAGAACACTGCAAGGGAGGTGAACAACTCCGCGGTCGACTCACTTAGAATGGCTTTGTCTGAGAAGGAGAAATCTTTGCAACGATTGGAAAAAGCTCACCTGAAGGAAATCTCCTCTCTAAATTCAAAAATGAAGCAGCTGCAACACGAGTCGAAGGAAGCCAATGCTTTACTCCAGGCAAAGATCTCGGACGAGATTAAATTTGAAAGGGGAAAGCAGCAGCACGACAAGATTGTATCGTCTCTCAAGGAGCAGGTGGCTGCTCTCACTAACGATGTGGGCGTTGAGCGTAGAAGCTATGAGAACCTTCTCAGGCGAATGGAGTCTCTGGAAAGAGAAAACGAGTCCATGTCGAAACAAAAGAAGAAACTCGATGTGAAGCTAGCTGAGATTGCTCTGCACTCTTCCAGAAACGATAGATTTGGTCAAGGCGAGTCTAAAAGTGCTGTGGACGAGTACGCGGCCATCAAGCTGGAGCTATACGAGTCAACTGCCGTTTTGACCAAGGTGAAGCTCGAGAATAAGAAAATTCACAGCGAGATGGATCAGATGAACAGAAAGCTGGCTTCTGAGGCTTTTGAAAATCGGCAGCTCAAAATGGAGCTTTCCAAACTAAAAGGGGAAGAACCGAAAATTCCGCCTCTCCAGGAGAATTCCCAACTTGTCAACTCGCAACTCCCTAACCACGAAAATGCAAATACGAAGCAGGAGATTTTCCGCCTAACCTCCATGTTAAACCAGGCCAACACCAAACTGAAACGCTTGCAGACGCACCAAGAGACAAAGCTGGTTCACCAAGAAGAGTCAAGTCAGACAAAGCTCAAGGTGGATGTGCTGGAGGGCAAAGTCAAAGATTTGCAAGAATCTGCCAGTCTGTATAAAGAGCGTGCTAACGACTATTACAGTAAGCTAGAGGCTGCGGAGATCGCCATCAAAGTTTCTCAGCGAGCAGAGGCTGCTAGCAGCTCTCAAGTTTCTGAGCTCAAAGAAAGACTTTCCTTAATCGAAAAAGACTCCAAGGAAAACGACATTGTGGTGGCTCAGCTAAACACTAAAAAGCGAGAACTCGAAGCTGAGCTGTCAGATACCAAGTTCTCTCTCAAGAGACTGGAGGCAAAGTATACTCAAACGGTAGAGTCTCAAGGTCGCGAATCGGAGTTTCGTGCTTCCAACGTTTCCGCCAGAAAAGCTCAGCTCGAGCGGGAAGTGGAGGCTTTGCATCTGGAAGTTGCGGATAGAATGAGCTGCGAGACGGATCTCAAGAAGAAAAACAGAATTCTTATATTGCAGTTGGAATCCGCCCAGACAGAGTGTAGTTCTATTATTGAAGCTCGCCAGCAATGGCAGGAGGAGTGCAAAAAGATGAAGACTGCGTATATGGAGTGCCAAACCAAGGTGATCAGTCTTGGAGATCAGCTTAGTGAAGCCAACTCCAAACTCGATGTTCTTGCTCCTCAGCTGACAATGCTGAAAGCTAGCAACCGGAACCTCATCTCAGAGAGAGACGGGATGATGGCGAGCAAAAACCAGCTTGAGCTTAAAGTCCAGGAGATCTCAGCAGCTTTTGATAAGTGTCTCGCCAAATTGAACCTGCAAGAGCAGGATCAGGGAGACACCATTGCGAGTCTGACTAGATCTTTAGACTTTGAGAAAGGGCAGAGTTTGCAAATGAAAGAGGAGATTTTAAAGCTGAAAGCTGCAGCCTCCGACTACAAGGATTCTTTCCAGACTTTGAAGAAAGAGACCGCCATCGCGGTGGAGGAAAGCAAAGTTTTGAGTAAACTCAACTCGCAACTCAACGAGAAGCTCAGGCAGAACCAAGTGATTTTCGCCCAGGAGAAAGAAGCAGAAAAGATGCACTGGGTAGAAAGAGTGCGCATCTTGGAGGAAAAAGTTCTCGCTAAACGAGATGTGGAGTATAATGAGGAAAAAGATCTCGAAACACTTCAAAGATTGTCAAACGATCTCGAAAGCAGGCTAGAGTGGCAGCAGCGGCTGACTGCAAAGTTTGAAGCCGAAAGCAATGGCCTTGCTAGTAAGCTGAAAAGTTTGAAAGAGGAGGTTTACAATATGCAGAAACAGGAATCTGACACCAGGATAGCTTTCAACCGTGCTGAGAGGGAGAATGATGAGTATAAGGAGAGGGTGCTGAGTCTTGAGAATGAGCTTTTGGAGTGGAGGAGGAGGTGAGTTGCGATCAAGTGGAACGAGGAGATGAATAGTAATGAGATGTTTGGTAAGTGCGACAAAGGTTACAAAGCAGCTATTTCGAAGCAGATAGAACTTTTATATGGCAAAGGCTTGGTATACATTATGGCTGATGTGATGGAGCTATTTTATAGATAAAGTCTTTATCTTCTCCCCAGATTTGACCGAACTCAACAGCAGATATTTGATCTTTGAATCTGTGATTAGTTGAAGTATTCCCCTTGAGAAATACATTATGTATGAACTTTTAGTCAAGCGATGAGGTGATGAGAGTTTTATGTGGAGAAGAAAAACAAAATTCTTTCTCGTGCTTTCAAACACAGTCGCTTCAAACCTTTTTAGCCTTTGGAAGAATTCTTACTACCAACACAGGGTTACGCCCTACTATCAACTGGGAAATATTTGACGAATGGGTCAATAGGAAATATGGTACACCCAGGTTTCGACCCCGAGAGATTGTTTGTATGGTCTCAGCACATAAAAGCTCTGGGCTCGATTGGTAGATCTTTATGTAGCTCTCCTTATGTCAAATGTCTCTGATTTTTATTTTCTTCTTTTCTTTCGCATTTTTTGGCTTACAGTTAACCATATTTGAACAGATATACATCTCACATAGTTACATACATGAGCAAACCCATGGGGAGAGTCACCACATTAGCAGAGGTTTGCTTGTATAAGAGATCACCGTCTAATCATTCATGAGCCTAATTAAAGCAGGATTAAATTAAACTTTGAGCGTGAGTTTAATGCGATCAATCATCCTTGATAAGATCATCATGGACGGTAGGATTAGCAGTGCATCTCATAAAAACTGTTTACTGTTTTGCTCTCGATCCTTTCTTTCGTTTGCGCCTTTGGAGAATCAAGAATCCAAAAAGTTGACCAGTGGCACATAGAATGGAGAGGTCACGTTTTCTCAACATCTAATTTATTGTCATGCCCCTCGAAACGATCCCATAAACAATCGGACATATACCCCATTACATTGGGCTTGCATATCTGCAGGGTCACCAATTGAAAAATTGAGAGTGGAAGTCACACAATGTTTGGAATATGTATACCAGTAAGTCCCTCGGGACATTTGGTCAATTTGAAACAATACAGAGAAAATTAGCATGGTCTCTGCATAAGGATGACTCGCTTTACACAGAGATCTACCAATTGTCCTTGGAGTGTCTTCCTGCTTGTTCTGAATCTCAAGCAATTTACCAATCGCATGGAGGAAGCCTTGAAAGCCTTGTCTCCAGTCATAGAAACTGCTGCCGATGCCTCTTTTTCATGTGAGCGGCACGATGATGCTGTTTTCAAAGACAATGTTCTCACGCAATTGAGGGATCTCCAACAGTTGCCGGTGACTCCCGTGTCATTTCGTAGAACAGGCATCAAGATGTACCACAAACATGCTACGCCCTATGCGTCTTCTCACATAGGAAATTACTTGCCTGAGATCGATGCGGTTCCTGGAGCCCGGTCCCAGCTGGCAGAGTATGCCAAAGACTTTTGGAAGAAGCTTTCGAGTATTTATTTCAAGCATCCGTTTGAAATTGATGCGTTGTATCGATTCTCTCATTTAGCTCTTTTGCATCTGTATTCAGGCCCTGGGACATGTCAGTTTTGTTTTAAAGGTATGAGTATTGGATCGAATTTTGTACAGTTATGGATTACTTATGGCAGATAGTGCGGCGTTTACGTGATGTGGAGTATTTGAGTATCAGAGACTCTCTCTTTCCAAGGGTGTCTCAGGGAGCTTTGATATCGCGTGGCAGTTATCTTCTGAAGCTGGAGGCCTTACGGGCCGAGGCTTATAGGGGATCGGAGTCGAGGTGTATGGAAATCTGGAAGGGTCGCATTGAGGAAATGTGCCCCAGAGGATCAGACTGTTTTAATTTCATTACGCTCAACAAGACAAACAAAACCGCCGTTTTCATCATCAGGTTCTGTGGTCTAGTCGGTTATGGCGTCTGCTTTACACGCAGAAGGTCCCCGGTTCGATCCCGGGCAGAACCATTTTTTGATTCAGTTTCCTCTGATTTTTTTTTGGATTAACCTCTCTATTTTATGTACACGTCTATTATTTACCCAATCCGTAAGACTCTAGAAGCTTGGCCACATCCCCAAAAGACTCTCCATCTCCTTGAATGACAACGGTGGGTTTGCTGCCGGTGAGAACTTTTTCAGCTATATCTATGATATCATCTCTGGATAGCAGATCGATTTTTTGACACATTTCGTCAACATCCACTCTCTTGCCATACACCTGTATCTGCCTTCCGAGGTCTTCTAGTTGGACCATTTTGCTCTCTAGATTCATCAAAAGAGACGATTTGAGTTGGTTTTTCGCACGGTCCACTTCTTCCTGGGTGATGGAAGCCCTGCCTGATCTCTTCATCAGAGCAGAAAACTCTTGAGCCAAGAGTTCTGGAATCACATGATTTGCTTGAGGGATGCACGAGATGGAGATACCGAAAAGACCAGAATCTGTAAAGTTGTGAATAAACGACTTGCAGCTTTCGACGAATCCATACTGGTTTAGAACTCTGGTGTAAGCTCTTGAGTACATTCCCTTGCCAGGTCCTCCAGCACTGAAGGATCCGCCCGAGCCAACCAGTATTTGCAATGTGGCCAATGCGTAGATGTCCTCACTTGTGATGGAGACCCCCTCGAATCCCACATAGATGTGGTGGAATTCTGGAAGCCCACCAAAGGGAGGAGGAGGAGGTACGGTCAAAAATCCGCCTGTGTAGCTAGAAGGCTCCATTTTCGGCTTTGGGGTTGAGCTCGATGTCATAGACCCAAGGTATTTATCAACAAGCTCTAACGAACGTTCATGAGGAATTCCCAGCATTGCCACTACAAGATTATCTGGTCTATAGAAGAGGTCTCTATACCTGTGGATCTCGTCTAGGGAGAGCTTGCTGAGCTGTTCCAAGGGACACAGCAACGGGGAACCGAGATTTTGTTTGTTATAGGCGGTTTGCTGAAATAATTCAGGCAGAATCAACTCAGACTGCATCCATATTTCGTTGAGCTCATACTCTGCGGTTTGCTTTTGCTCACTAAGCTCCTTCTCAGTCAGCTGAGGGCGGGCAACAGTTTCACTAATTAACGAGAACATTTGCTCTACATCTGGGTTGAAAACAGATGCTTGATACATTAAAGATTCCCTCGCCGAAGCACACATGAAATTTCCTCCTAAATTATTCAGTTGCTTGAGCATCTCCTTCCCAGGGTACTTGGCTGTCGATTTAAAGGCGAGTCGGTCCAATAGATGAGAGCATCCTTCTAGCTGCAAAGCTGATTCGTACCTTGATCCCGCATTTACGTATATACCCAAAGCTGAAAAATGTCCCGGAACAGAGTCTGTCACCACTCGAATGCCGTTGGATGTCGTTGTAAGATTTGTAGTGGAAATGGCACGTTTAGACCATTTCAGCATTCGACTCATTTTGGTGATGTGGTGCAGGGATGGGCTAAAAGGGGAAGACTGATGGAGTCTGTCTGCTCAGCAAAGCTTTGTGGTTGGGTGAATTGTTGAGATTTGATTGAGTATCACTTGTAGTCATGCTTTTAACGTGTAAAGAGCTTACGATAGCACATCTTACTTGATGCTCAGAAAACTGAATTGTCAGCTGCTTAGATGAGTTCGCTTTATAAGGGGTGTCAGCTCATATGGTGGTGGCCAAGAAGTGGATCTTGAATAAGCCCGTATTTGAGTGGCACAAAGAAGGTTATTTCTGCTGACAGTAATGTCTAGAAGTAAAAGGCTGACACCCTTGGGGAGTTGATTAGATTTTCGCTCAAGGGAGGGTTTGCGTCCTACAAGCTTGGGAGAAGTATAATTGATGAATTCTTTTTTACAAAGAGTGCATAGTCTGCCCTCTGTAAATTGTGAAAAGGGACCGGCAAGTCTCCACAGCTCTTTCAACCATACGAATAGCAATTTCAGAAGCAAATGCTTTGAAAGGTGATAATCAACCGCTCGGTTGAACAATCTACCGCTCGGTTGAACAATCGTTGAACAATCTACCGCTCGGTTAGACAATCTCTATCTCGATCTAGAGAGATTGTTTCCGGGTGTCCACCAACCACAAATTAGCGGTCCAGATGTTCAAAACTTTCTCGACGGTGGGGAGCCTATATCGGCTAATTCTCGAAACTCCCACATAATAATAAAACAATCCAGGAGATGATCAAAAGAGTCTAAAACAGCTATCACTCTTTCCATATTACTGCACATTCAACTGCCAAGATGAGTCACTATTCTCAGAAACTTCTACCACGAGCAAATATCAACTCACAATCACCCCGAAATAAAATTCCCCAGCACTTTTAAATAATTGTTCCTATATTTCATCCAATCCGCCTATAAGTATTTTCTCCATCCCATCTAATTAACCACCACATCTTCCCAGCGAATAGTCCGTCCCCCTAAAACGTTTGATTCGCGCACGCACATCAAAAACCGTTGAAATATCACGCGATGACGAGATCCTTCAGTATATCTGTTCCTGCCTCTTCTGCCAATATCGGGCCCGGTTTTGACGTTTTGGGGATCGGTCTCAATCTTTTCCTCACCCTGAATGTAACGGTAAACTCGAAGGATGCGCATGAAACGAACAAGGATCCACAGAACTGCGTACTATCGTACGAGGGGGAAGGAGCTGAGGATGTTCCCTTGTCGTCTGATGAAAACCTCATCACAAGAACTGCCCTTTACGTTTTGCGGTGCAACGATATCCGGTCTTTCCCCATCGGAACCAAAGTTCACGTCAATAACCCGATTCCTCTTGGCCGTGGACTAGGATCTTCCGGAGCTGCTGTTGTTGCTGGAGTGATGCTGGGAAATGCCATAGGGAAGCTCGAGCTCTCCAGACAGAGAATGCTGGATTACTGCCTGATGATCGAGCGTCATCCAGACAACATCACCGCAGCTATGATGGGTGGGTTTGTAGGATCTTTTTTGAGAGACCTGAGTGCTGCAGAGATTGAGAGGAAGGAAATCCCTCTTGCAGAAGTCTTGCCTGAACCAGCTGGAGGTCAAGATACAGGATTAGTTCCTCCAGAACCACCAGTCAACATCGGAAGACACATCAAATACGATTGGTGTCCTGCGATCAAATGCATCGCCATTATTCCTGACTTTGAAGTCTCTACGGCAAAGTCTAGAGGAGTTCTTCCACAAGCTTTTACCGCCAAAGATATGATTTTCAACCTGCAAAGACTAGCCGTTCTTACAACAGCTCTAACACGGTCGCCTCCTGATCCAGAACTAATCTACCCAGCTATGCAAGACCGTGTTCATCAGCCGTACAGGAAGACACTGATTCCTGGATTGTCGGAGATTCTCGCTTCAGTGACTCCCAAAACCCACCACGGGCTGTTGGGTATCTGCCTCTCGGGCGCAGGACCCACCATTCTGGCTCTCGCTACTGAGAACTTTGAGGATATTGCCACAGAGATTATCAACAGGTTTTCCAAGGAGAACATAAACTGTAGGTGGGAGTTGCTTGAACCGGCCTACGAAGGTGCTGTTTTTACAGAATAGACGATACGTATAAGGTTTTAGATTTTGTAAACTTCTTAAGGGCATGTGAGAGTCATCCTGATTTATTCTCTTTTCTGATGAAAGCAATATGATGACTGCGTAGGTATAATCTGTGATTCCTTCAAGAGATGATTGAATTCTTGGGATCTGTCTTTGAGAACTATAACGAAAGGCTGAACGGAGCGTGGCTTCAAAATGGAATTGTCTTTAGCGACAGAAGCCATCGCGATCAATGTCGATCTTCCAGGATATACTTCCTAGGCGCACATGAGCCGAAGTCGGATGAATATTTAGCGCGGCTGATGCATCATGTAAGGAAGGCAACAAGAAGGAGGAAAACGACTCTATCTAGTCGCATTAGATGCTACGACTGACTGATCTCACATGTCAACTTGAATTAGTAAAAGGGTGTTATAAGACCTCAGCATCTGTTATGAATCGCCGTACAAATATTTTTGAGTCCTCAAACAGGATACAATTCAATTTCTTTCATTATAATGCTGCCTGGTTTGTATGTCGAAACTAATCACGGGGTCAATACCGATTTGTTATCTGAATCACAGGATATCCTTTATTGTCTTGTCTTCCTTTCGCTACTATATTGACAAATGCAAGCTATTCGATGAGAGCTGTTTGTTTCAGCTGTACAGCACTTTACTTCTTTGGCCACTCATTAATGTCGTACGTGTATTTTGTTGATAGTTCAGGGATCTGGGAGCCTCGGTAGGGGCATCAATACCAGGTTGAGCAACTCGGGCAGGTTGATTCATTCTCAGTCTTGATTGTTTTCTTAGAATGTCCAGTAATCGATAGTAATAACGTTCTTCAGTTATGTTTGACAATGGAAGGCTTTTATTCTACCTTAAGCTGCTACATAGTTCAGGTTTGTGGCCTCTTTTATATACCGATTGATGTGGGGAAACACATGTGATGTGACATATCCGCATGATGACCTTCCCCGCAAGTCATACATGCTTACACATGATAGTTGTTTCTTATTTCGCTTAGTCGTGATTTACTTTTCTTATTCAGAAAAGACATGACCAACATTTCTTTTTCCAAAGTTCCATCACATTGCTTTCCCGGATTATGGCTGATAATCCGACATATTTCCTGTGTAAATTGTACTGAATATACCCTACTCTTGATGATTTGATACTGGATCGGGTGACGACCCCATTCTATGATGATGTATTGCATCCTAGTACCCAAAAGGAAACTTTGTCCAAAGAAACCCCGTATGAAATGAGCCAATGCGAAGGTGAGTGTATTATTTTTTAGCCCTGGGAAAGAAGATAATAAATTGAGAGAGTCAAGAACGGTTCCAGGAGGCCTCAACAAAGTGATTTTCTTCCCTTTTCTTCGCCTGATTACATGTGACCCATTGCTCTTGATATCCTACATCGGAATAGCTCGTCTATTGCAGGTAAATTCAATGCCGAGGTATCAAAATTTAGGATTTAAAATTCACTTATATCGACCATGCAAAGAGGTGTACCAGCTACCATCTGCAACATCCAGCCGTGGTGAGAAGTATTGACGATGTGCCCATTTAGCCCAACACAGGAGACGCGTATGTCATGTTCACAGGGAATTCGCCTGCAGAGGCTGGTCCAATGGTAGTAAAGACATCAGCTGAACTACCCTGAGACCTCATCCAGAGACCAAAGGGCCTGGCTTAATAATCTTAGTCAACCGAATTTGCCGCTGGCCTTTCTTAGATACAACTCCGCAGATAAATTCAAATTCTGTAATGCTTTATACTTGACTCAAATTGACCTCACTATCGTTTACAGACCTCTTGCTAATTAAAATGCAAGCTTCCTTAACATTGTTCTGAAGAATAAACAGTGAGAGCCGGAAACTGTGATACCAATGCTCAAGGTCGAAAAAAGTGAGGAAATGTTTTCTTTTAAAGGCTCCCGTGCTTTAACTCACCCTGATAGGAGAGCGGGATCGTCTTCCACAGAAAAGCCATCTACGGAACAATGTAAATCATGCAGCTATAAGATCTATGCAGTATGAGTCTCGTGGGTGAATTCAAACGGTTTTACTCAAAAAAAAAAAGGCAAGAGTACAAAGTTATCACGTTGTCTGACACGAATCTCCCTCCTAGTCACACAATCGGTCACTCTGTGGCGCGCCTAGAACGAAAGATCGAGTACCCATTCAAAAGACTCCGCTCTAGAGTGAGGAGCTTCCCAAGATTGAGCTGTGGAGTTAGAGTGAAAATGGTCTTAAACGAGATGGAGAAAAACTGCATCAAGTCTGGATTCATAAGTCTCGTATTCCACCGCCCACCCCTGCACCATTTACTGCAACACACCATGGGACTGTCTTCCTACCTCACGATTACCGCCCTGCTCACTGTGGGTGGATGTAAGTAGCCATTAATTCAGGAATCTAACTCAAGATATGCTGTTCAATGGGAACGGAGAGTCATTTAATTTCGGACACTTTCTGGAAACGTCGTCCCCTTATATGTGGGCAACGCTCGGGATCGCATGTTGCATAGGAATGTCAGTTGTAGGAGCTGCATGGGGGATTTTCATAACGGGATCTTCCATCTTGGGTGCTGGTGTAAAAGCTCCCAGAATAACCACGAAGAATCTGATTTCTATCATTTTCTGTGAAGTTGTGGCTATTTATGGTCTTATTATGGCGATTGTATTTTCCTCCAAACTCGCATCTGTTGACTCGATATCGCTCACTTCGAAAGAAAACCTCTACACTGGTTACTCCTTGTTCTGGGCCGGTCTCACCGTAGGACTGTCCAATTTGATCTGCGGTTTGGCCGTTGGTGTAACAGGATCGACCGCAGCCATTGCAGATGCAGCCGATTCTACCTTGTTTGTCAAGATTCTCGTGATTGAGATTTTCGGCTCGGTTTTAGGACTTTTCGGCCTCATTGTAGGTCTTTTGATGGCTTCAAAAGCTGGAGAATTCAAATAAAGTATATAGAAAATATTTCTATCTCTCCGAATTGATCTGTTTGCATTTGCATTTGCCAGTAGATGAGGACATCCTCCAATCTCCGCGGGGGGGGTCATGTCATTCTGAATCACCTCCTCGGAGGTTTACCTGCCGAAACGTCATTTCGCGGGCTGCTCATGGACTCCTTCGAAATTTAATACTTTTAAAGTAATTGGGTACACCACTTGAATTCATTTTCTAGCTAGAATCGTTTTACAATCGCAAAGTGACGAGCCTCAAATTTCTCCTATCCGCCCACATATGTACATTTTACTAGGTGGCCTCGCAATAGTTTCTGACCACGTCTTTCTCTATAGTGAAAGAAGCTTTACGGGGACATATTGTTCGCTTGAATAACACTGACCATGAACATTTCTTCTATACTGGAAAACATAGGGTAAGTCAGGATAGCTCAATGCGGTCTTGGAACCGCCGAACAATATGGGTGATGCACTGTATGAAGCGATTCCTTCTATGATGAAACCTGCTCATATTCGACGATTTTGGGCAGTCACATATAAGGCGAATCTCAGCACGTTGAGCTGAAACTGTATTACGATAAGACGTTGCCTTATTCACAATAATGTCAGGCGGATTGGAAAAACATTCATGGAAACAATTGGCAAAATTCTTTCTGTCTCAACATAAAAGTTTAATGGGGCACTTCAAAAATAAAAAGTCAGCCAGAATGGTTGCTGCTCGCTTCCAATTTTGGAAGTTTTGAACAGGCTTTCATTGTCTGGTATCTTCTTTTAATTCAGTGGAATTAGTCGGATACTCTCAAAATCTTTCCGAAAGATGACTGATCTCATGTTTAGTCCGTTGTAATCTACACAGCCCAAACACGACCAGAAAGCGATCTAGAAACTACACTGTCGGTCGTTTATAAAGAGAAGCAAGCTATAGCTGAGAAAATTTGAAACTTTCACCGGCCATGCTCAAATTGAGCTGCCCAAGAGGCTCATTCCAGGAAAGATAAAATAGCTCAAAACTTTAGACAGCAGCACGTTGCCTACATAGCACATATACGAACGTATCCTTAAGAAGAGAGTGAAAAGCGTTCAACAATGTGACCAAAATTAGTTATTCAGTTTCCAGCCATCTTCCTGTTCTTCATTTTTGCCCCCTTTCTGCTTTGACCTCTTGAAAGTGACTAGATCCACGTTGATGTCTTTCGAAAATGATGAATGGTATAATCCCAAGATTTACTTTTGATCACAGAGTGATCACCAAAGTCACATAATATTTCACAAACCGCAAAGTTTCAAACGTATCCACTCCACGTTTTCGAATATTGTTCCTGGGAAGGCTGACACAACAGACGAAAGAGGGAAAAGACTTCAGGGTCAAAACTGCATACGGCATCAGGTAAAAGACCATCAGCCGCTGATAGATCATTGTGTCAGCTTGTCTAGGTTTTCTTATGTCAGCAGTGATAGCCTACTGAATCAAATCAGGTTTATAAAATTTAAGGAGGCTGTAATCCCTCTATTCCTGTTCTACGTAATCTGGATTCTTCTTCAAGATCGCAACCCCTTCCAGAGAATGCGTCAAACTGAGATACTCGTCCGACTCGAGCTCAGCCTTCTCTCCGTAGTTCAGCAGCACAGGTGTACTGTGAGTCACCCAGCCGGTAATCGTCTTGGGCTTACCCGCCTGTCCAACAACGTCAACCGCCTGCCCCACTCTCACATTAACCTTGATGGGAGCTAGCGTCTCATCTACAGTAATGAGCATGCGGGGGTGAATGGATGGCACAAGGTAGAACAAGAGCTTTGACTGATCTTCCAGTATGAACGACTTTGGGTCGACAAGCGTGACGGCCACTGTTAACAGACCGGCAAGAGCAACTTTGCTGAGAATGGACCGTTCCGTGTTAAAAGGAGAGAGGGAGAGGGTACCTTTACCCATATGGACGAGGCCCTGAGCGATTCTAACCATGAAAAGAGCATCCTTTTCCTTACTGTAATAGCTGGCGAGCTGTCTGAGCAACTGGGCCAGCCTGGCATTGTTAGTTCCTGCTCCTACGATCCCCATGGCGAAAATGGCATTGATAGCCACATCGATATCAGGGTCGTGCGAGTATCTAGAGAGTGTGTCAAAGACGGTCATTTGAGGGTTGGATGCGCTGACGAGCCCCATTGCGAGAGGAACACAACGGCGGATGAGCGGGTTCCCGTAGTGCATCAAATGCGAGAAGTGTCTCAGAGACATTTCTTGTCCGATATCTTCACCCATGGCAATGAGGGCCAGACCCAACACGGCATACGCCTGATAAGATTCTCCCTCTGGAGTAGTTTCACTGTCGCTTGCTTCTTCTTTCACCTCTGTGGCTTCCTCTTCTTTCAGCTCTTCCTCCTCCGGCTCCTCCTGTTCCTCTTTGGCCTCCTCTTCATCTTCATCTCCCTTTTCCTTCTTTGTACACATCTGCAGCAGGTTCTGGATCTGCACGACATTGCCCGTTCCAGCGTAACTACATATACTCACCAGACACTTGAGGGTCTGGGCGATCGGGTGCTCTATAGCCTCGATAGTACCCAAAACGTCATCCACCTGCTCGTGCTTCCCCATGAACAAAAGACCCAGCCCGAGCGACATGAAACGAACCCACTTGGAGGTGAGTTCCTGCACATCTCTCTCGAGCAGTGTCTGCAAGATCTGCGAGGTGATGTCTCCGTTGCACGTGCCGACAAATACGTGGCCCAGGGCAAGAGCAGCTGAGGCACTGATCTCCAGAGGCTGGTCGTGGTCGGATATTAAGGGCAGCAACAAGTTGAGCACTTCTTCATGCTCGTTCCCGGCAAACGCTATGCCCAGACCGTCGATCGCGGAAGCCACCATGGCAGTGGTGGCATCTGGGTTGTTGTTGTTCAAGTAGTCTTGTAACAGCAAAAGGGCAGGATCCATGTCGTCATGAACTGAGGACGAAGAAAGACCCATCCCCAAAAGTGCACCTGCTTTGATTTCAGGCTGTTCTACATACATATACTCATCCAGCTTCTGAAGCCCTTCGTTGCAATCCCACACATTTACAAGCCCTAAAGTGGCGGTAGAAGAGACCATTCCTGAGTCTTTGGTCTTGAAGATCCATTTCTCGTCAGAAATAAGCTTCTCGCTACCAAAACCAGCATTCACCAGTCCGCTCACAAAGGCGGACGCGAGGTTCTGCTTGGCGCTTTCCAGCTGTGACGAAGAGGTAAAAGACGTTTCCAGGTGGCTCTTGTAGACGTCTTCAGGAACTCGCGGTTCCGTCAAGTTGAGCTCTTTCACCAAATACTTAAAGTACTCAGACTTCTTCACGTTGCCGATGCACTCCTGCACCTGTGGATTTTCATGTTTGAAGCACGAGTTCTGGCGAGCCAGCAAAAAACCCAGCTGCTTTTGCAAAGTCTCGTCAGAAGTCGCGCTGAAAACAGAATCAATCAGCTGCTCGTCATCAAGACGGATAGCCAGCGTGAGAGCTTGTGTGAGGCAAGAATGCGCAAGGTAGATAGTGAAGGCTGTGTTCAAAAACGAAATATCGTCTGGGGGAGCAAGTAATGGCACGCAGCTAACCAAATATAGACACACACGTTCAAAAGTGTTTTTATCGACAAATTGGGGTAACTTGTCGATAGACTCAATCTCCAACAGTAAATCTACAGCCTCAGCTTCAGCATTGTGTTGAAGGAAAAAGGGAACGATCTGCAAAGACAGATCGATCAGCGGTTTGCTGTCGTTCTCAGCATTGACAATGTTTTCCTCATACGCATCTCCAATTTCCAACGCAAGGTGTCTCATGTACTCGTGACCCCAATCGCCAATATCGTCGAACGAGGACTGCAGCCGGTACTTGAGTGACTCGCGCTTGTACTCTTTGTTTGAGTCGTCTACCGAGTACGTCATACCCAGCACAGAGAGTATATCAGCAAGTTGTCTCTTCAAAGTGGTATCCTGCCATGTGGAATGCAGAGTGATCAATTCTTGGTAACGAGGACGCAGAAATTTGAGAGGTTTGGGAACAGCCGTCATCGAGGATGTTGACTCTTTGATGTATTTCTTGAGCTCCACCATCGAGGTGGCATAAACTTGTGACGAGTTTGGCTCTTTCAGTCTGTCCACAAGCTGATCGAGCTCAGATTTCAGATGAGCATCCTCTTCCGAGAGCTCTTCTTCCTCTGGCTTTTTCTCCTTTTTCGAAACCGCCTTTGGTTCTGTCGGTTGAGACATGTTAAGGTGGCGAAGATGGTGAAGGGATGTGAGTTTTGCACTCAAAACACTTCGACCTACATTTTTTTCTCTCTCCTGCTTTATTTTATTACCCACGACAAGTTGTCAATCTCGCAAGATCAGGATCAGATTATCTAGTGAATACTACAAACATACACTGGCTCAACTTTTTTTAAGCGTAGTTTGCCAATAAATTCTATTATATAGGTCGCAGACTCGGGTCTAGATCATCCAGATCTTGCCGGATGTAGGTAGACTCAGAATTATGCACATTTATGCTAGTCTGTTTCTGAGGTAGCACGTACACAGATATCAAGACAGCATGAATAGGTCAAATACATCTTTCCCAGATATCAAGACAACATGAAAAGGTCAAATGTCACATCTTTCCGCTCCGCTTCAAAATGTGCCAGGGTTTCACAATAATTATCAATACAATACAATATACTAAATAAATCAACCCATAAGTCTCGTATCAATGTTGATCAGGTTCTCGTCAATCTTGTTGTCTCCATGAACGTGCTCCTCCTCTTGGTTGTGAGCAGCTCTCGCTTGATCAACCATAGCAGCAGCCATAGCAGCTTGCTCCTCTGCCTCCTTTTTCGCTTGCTCTTGAACGGTTAGCGCGGCAAACTCAGCCAGCTTTGCATTTTTCAAAGCCTCGCTCGACGCGAACCCCCACGGGTTGGCATTGTTGCCGTGAGGATCCAAATGGTGATGATGATGGTAATCTGGAGAAAGATGAGGACTATCATCATCTATCGTAAGTTTCCTGCTTTTTATTTCCGTGTTCGAAGGAACAAGCTTTCTCTTTTTCAAAATACGAATCTCGTTGTAAATGTCCTCTCGTTTTATCATCACATCAGGAAACCGCTGCTCCAGCTTACTGTGAATACTAGAAGGCTTGTCTCCGTTAGAGTACAGCTCTCTGATATACGTATTGACACTGTTTGACCTTTTGCGCAGCATGGGGAAATTCTGAAGAGGGTCTAGCTTGGGGTGGTTATGCTTGCACTCTGTAATTCTCAGTTTCCAAGCACCGTTTTTCTTGGAGTAGTTTGCAACCATAGAAAATGGGCATTTGATCTTTTTAGACCCTATTTTCTTAGGATCTTGTCCCGTTGCATAGGCATGTGCTTCGGCATCTTTTCTTGCCTTCTTCTCTCTGTAAGAACCTCCAAGCTCGCACGTGAAGTAAATAGCTTTACTATTGGAATGGGCAATGGCAATACCAAATTCATTCTTTTTCGCAAACTCTTTAACAAACTCTTTCAGAGTGGTGGTTTCTTGAAATTCTTGTTCTTCAATCATGGGCGTGATGAAAAACTGCTGAGTCTCGTGAGACCCATTGCCAAGGGATGCAGCTTTTTGAATGGCTGCCTCAACAGAATTTATAACATCCGATCCAGGCCCAGTCGCCATACTGAGTCTGCTGGGACTCTGGTGGTGGTGATGGTGACGAGCCAACAGACCCACATCGTGATCTCCTTTCAAAGCACTTAAATTCAAGTTGGTGAGATCATTTGCGTCAGCATTCGTATATTGTGGAATTATTTGATGGATTTTAGATTCTGCTGAATCGTCGTCAACCAGATGTTGGTGCGGATGATGGTGGTGATGATGATGATGATGGTGTTGTTCGTCTTTGGCTTGCTGATTGATGATATCAACATCAATATTCAAATCATCCTCAGGAGAAAGTCCTTGCTTTTTCAGTTGCCTTTCTAAGCTGCCTCTATGATGATCCATTTTTAAATACCCTTGAATAAATATACCCTTGTTTATCTTTGTTTGGTACACGCTATCAAAACAACTTGGTCGTGGCAAGTTCTCAGATTGATGGGGGGTCGTGCGAGCGTTGTTTTTCTGTACACGTGATTGGTTGAGCCTTACGGTGTCCGGATGTTACCCGGACACACAGCGCGTTTTGTAAAAGCGTGTTCAAACCACTTCAGGATTTTATCGTAGACAACCTTATTAGCATTGTGGAAACTGATGCTGTGGTCGCTGTCGGGGAAAACCATCATGTCGTAGTTTTCAATCCCGTTCATATTAAGCAAATCCAGTAGTTTCAAAGAATTTTGTAGATGAACATTATCGTCCCCTGTTCCATGCATCAGCAAAAACCTCTCAACCTTGCCAATCTGTGTCACGTTGTAGATAGAAGCCTCTCTATACCCTTGCGCGTTTTCCTGGGGAGTGTGCATGTACCGTTCGGTGTATACCGAGTCGTAAAGAGACCACTGGGTTACTGGGGCGACAGACACTCCATACTTGAAAGTCTCGCCCGCATCGACTTCCATCGTCTTGAGGGTCATAAACCCTCCGTAAGACCAACCCCATATAGCTGTTCTCGTCTCGTCAATGTAACTCTTATCTGACCATATTTCCCCTGCAGAGATTTGATCTTTAACCTCGTACCGCCCTAGCCGGTCACGTACAACGTTACGAAACTCCTTCCCCTTAAAACCGGTTCCACGACCATCCACAGTTACGACCACCGCACCCGCCTGAGCTGCCACCACCGATGAAAAACTAGCCTGAAACCTCTTTGACACCAACTGGGATCCTGGACCGCCATACACGAAAAATAGAAGAGGATACTGTTTTTTATCGTCAAAGTCTAGAGGCAGCGTCTCCATAAAGTTGGCATATACTCCGTTGGAAACTTCAACCTCCCCGTATCGCACTCGAGGAAGCTCTACATTTGCCAGCGCACAAGAAAGCTTTTCGTTGTCCTCAATGCTCCGCCGTGAGTCGGTATTCAGATCGATAAGCGTCTGGTATGGAATATCTGGACCCTGGTAATTCAGCAAGACGAACCTCGCACCGGACGAAAATGAGGCTGAGAACCATCCAGGCTCCTCTGTATCTGTGAAGTTCGTCAGCTGTGACCCATCCAACTGAACCGAGTACAAGTGTCTTTCAATCGAGGACTTTATTGTTGCCATGAAATACACCGTGTTAGCTTCGTAATCAAATGCAGAAGGTGCATCAACCACCTCCCAGTCGCCCGAAGTGAGCACTGTGGGCTTGGAAGTTCCAACAGGAGAAAAGAGTGCCAAGTGGTTGAATCCGTCAATGTCGATCGTGTCAACATACCCATCATCCTTGCGGCCTGCCTCTATATTCTTCGGTACGTACATAATGTTGTGGTCGATTTCAAACCATCCGTTGCGATCATCGCTTTGGGCAAAATAAGCTCTTGCTATCGTGCTGCGCATTGTCTGTGAGTCAATGAGAAAATACTTTAAAACATCACTGGCCCTGTTAGTCACCTTAATCAAAACATCTTGCGGACCGACCCAGACTACTTCCGTTATGAGACGTTGCTCATTGGACAAGTCAACATCGTTATAAAAAATGTCTGTTTCTTGGAGTTTTGCCACTTGACCTGAAGTTGCATTCAATACCACGATGTCAACCACAGGGTTAGCGTAACCTGCCTTCGGGTACTTGAGCTTGCGCAATTCAGGATAGCTAGGGTTGTGGTTTTGTTGAACAAAATATGGGATCGGGAACTCTGGAACATCTGTATCGTTCAGCCTCAGTATTGCCAAGTAATCCCCTTCCGGTGACCACCACATGGCACTGTCACTTTCAAACACTTCCTCTTCGTAGACCCAATCGGGCTTACCGTAAAAACACTCCGGACCTCCATCAAAAGTCACCTGCTGAATGGAGGGATGATAGAAATCGTGCAGATCTTTAACATACACGTTGTTTCTTAGAACGAATGACACCATCTTTGATGTCGGAGACCATTTCGCAACAGCTATTTCACTATTAAGGGCCATGTCAGCATCGTAAAGAGGCTGTACATCTCCATTTTCAGTATTATAGACCCAGTAATTTGCGAAAAAAGAATGTCTCCAGTTGTGCTTCTTGTCGGTTATCACAACGGCGAGGCTCAAGTCGTCAGACGCAATCACGTCTTCGATGATATAAAGCTTGTTCTGGTAACGAATGACAGATGTATTGAGCACATTAAACTCAAACTTGTCATCCAGCATGGACTTGACCGTATATCCGTCTTCAGTGTGCTCTACATACCGTCCCGTATCATCCCCACCCGCTTCCGTGCTCTTGAGCCATTGGATGGAATGGGTAACGGGCCGGAAACTGTCATTCCGCAGCATTTCCAAGCCAAAAGGCTCTTTCCCTGAGCTCAAAGGTTTGAAATCGATAACCTCATGAGTCCGCTGCAATAAATAGTGTTCGTGGACCAAGTTTGCAAATGAGTTTATTAGAAACCCTGAGCCATATAACAAAACGGCCGCAAGCAAGCCACAGGTGATAGTCTGCTTGAGCCACCAGTTGCTTCGACGTTTCGTTTCGTATTTATCTGTCACCTCATTGTCTTTTTCCATCATTTTCAGACGGTGCTGCTTTAATACTATCTGAGGTGTGGGGATGTCACAAAAGGTATTTTTGTCACTTCATCTGGTGCGGCTTTGGGGGAAAATCTACACTTGGAGAAAGGGTGCATCCTTTCATCGTTTGCTATAAGTCAAGACATGACTACCGGTAAGTCCTATATTCATAGCGTTCCAATTATATAAAATGTCTCCTCACCTGCGCTTCACGGTGCTCAACCCCTTATGCTTTAGCCTTCTTTGTTTTCCTCTCGTCTTGCTTTGATGCCCTTTTCAGATTTTTAATCTTCTTCATCTTCTGCCTCATCAGCTTATTGGATTCATCTTCGTCGACAGCCAGCTCTAGAAGACCCCTCTCGAACTGGGTGAGTTTCGGCTCGGTCTCTGCTTGCTTCTTGTCAAGAGACCCTTCGTCCGCTACATCCGCATCGCTGTAAATCTTGTCAGCATAGTATATGGGGATGGAAACAGAAGATTGAGATTTTAGTTGCAATGACCTCAGCGGCTTCTTGTCACTTTGTTGTTCGAAATGAGAAACTATCGACATCACGTTCTCAGCCAATTTGGGCACCTCTAAAGAAGTGTCGCCAATCTTGATAGAAACGTTCACACCCATAGGTGGGACATAAGACACAGCATTCAGCATTTTCTTGAACTGATTGCCAACCGTTTGTAAAGAAATGCCCTCTTGCGATTTACTGTTTGAGGAAGCCAGTCTGATGGGCAACGGCATTTTAGACGAATTGTCAAAGAAAATCTTTCCCAACAACTTGGGAAGAGTTGTAATGAGGCGGTCGTCACTGAGGAACATGTCGTATTCAGAAAGCAATTTTCTTCTGGCGTCATAAGGTTTGAATTCTCCCTTGAGCTCCTTGGCAGCGACAATTCTACCCAAGTGTGGGATTTTGGCCTTTTCGATCTTTTCCAGCAATTCATCGTTGATGACGTCGTCTCTGATGAACAGACAAATCTTGAAATCCTCGCTCAGTGGGCGATGTGGAATACTTATAATCTTTGGCTTCAAAGTGACTTTATCACTGAAGAACTTTGTAGATGTAACTTGGATATACAGCGATTGAGCATCCTCCTCGAAAAGGGAAGATTTGGCATCCTCGTTCTCAGTCTTTTTCGAGTCAATAAACTTGATCAGCTCAGAAACAACTTTTTCCACCGTTGACTGTTCTACAAGGGCAGTCTGTTTAGACTTGGCGGGTTCCTTCACTGACTGATCGTCTTTTTCAAGGTCCACATTCTTCAATTTGCCCTTGACAACCTTCCCCTTTGACTCAGCATTTGCCTTAGGCTCAGCCTTTGCCTTGGGCTCGGCCTTCTTTTTTGGCGACTGCTTCTTTACAGACTGCTTTGTTGGTTTCTTTGCCATAGTTACTTTGTAAGAGAAAAAAAAAAAAAAAAAAATATGCAAGGTGGATGGATATGTACGGATATAAAATCCGTAAAGAAACATGGGAAAGAGAAAGACAACAACCCGAAAGCCACAGAAGAAACTGAATGAAAAGCTTGATGTACAATTCAGTTGTTTATTCTGCAACCACGAGAAATCTGTCATATGCACAATAGACAAAAAAATAAACATAGGAACGCTGCGGTGTAAAGTGTGTGGCCAGAACTTTCAGTCACCCATCAATTCTCTCAGTCAGCCTGTAGATATTTACAGTGACTGGATCGATGCATGTGAGGCTATAGCGGAGGAACAGGATCAGCAGGATCAAGACTTTATCGAGAAGGATGACTATGAAGATGACGATGAGGGTGTTAATTACTAGAATCAGCTATATTTACTTGGTTGAATGTAGTGGGTGCATGGGATAGCAATAAGGGAATGTATAGTAAACTTGAAGCTATATTTTACTAAGACTGTTAATGATGGTGTGCTTTCTCTTGGTCTGAACAAGCCTTGGCGTGTTTTCAGAGCAGTGCTTTTGAGAATCGAATCTAACGAGAAATCATCGAGAATATTCAACATATGTTGACCTATAGCTTGAGCCAAGCCAACTAATGCTCTGACCAACGGCAGTTTGCTATGAGCTCAAGTCTTTGTATTATAATTTTTCATACACTGCTTATAAATAACATACAGATATGTCTAGCAGCGCCATAAAGACTGAGAGAAACTTCCATAATATGGCTGAGTGAAACACTCTACCGTTCCTATTATTCCCTCTCCTACCATCTTGTCGAGTTGAAACATATGAAGCCCCCTTGTTAATAGATAAACCCAACCTCTCGAACGCCTCAACCTCACCTCAACCTCATAGTGCCTCTACGGTAGTTGAAACTATTCGTAGAAGCCAATTGTTATATTGAACGTGAGAGAAGGCTCTGCGAAAGACAAAAATCTTGCTCTTTCTCTGTTGATTCAACCCGAAGAAGTCAGCTGCGTGGAAAAGGAGGGGACGATTCCGGGAAAGAAGAAAGCAAAGGAACCTTTCTAATTTTTCTGAATATATTTCGTCCCAGCATCTTCCTTTTGATATTCAAGATCAATCGCATGCAACATGTATTTTGAAGCCACCCAATTCGGAACAATGGAATGAAATCAAAGAAGCCTAGTATTCCCTCATTCACAAGCACTGTTGATGCTGATAGTTTAGGCAGACCGAGAAGACGTCAACACCTCATCCTCGATCCGCGTTGCTCCTTCCCCTCTCAACCCTTGGCTTCCTGGATAGTATTTCTCTGAACACCAAGCGCCAGTCTCAGCACCACTCTGTACCCATCTTGGTCAACTTTCGACACCTCCTCGAGCATGAAAAGCATATAAGCAGCGTCTCCCTGGGATGAGAATAAAGCTATATGCATTTGCCGCCTCATCTACGGAGAGCTTGCCACACTCAAATGCGCTCATGTTAACCGCGCCTATCCCAACAACTGGCCTTCAGATCCAAAACGTTGATTTCTGAGTTCCAAACAGATGGAGTTTATTTACTGGTTCGAATAGATACAGCAAAAAGCTCTTCCTCTGATGAGGACTTTGCATTCAACAAAGTCACCGCAATATCAAGCAAAAAATACACTTGTCTGTCACCTTATTGAGAGCTAGAAACTTCGGCTTCTACCTCATCTTTCCAACTGACGACCTCGCTTATCGTGGTGAAGAGAAAAGAGCGGGAGCCGAGTGCTCCTCGCTCAATCGTCAGTACTTTTAAGCTACGATCGATAAAGACTAATTTATGTAAATCTCAATCACTGATTGTGAGGCCAGAAAACATATTAAAGGTTCAGTGCGTATCGTATTCATTAGACTGCCCTCGCCATACTTCTCGTCGCAACAAGACATTCTATATAGTTCCCCAATCAAGAGAGAGAAAGGGTGTACGGATTGCTCAAATTTCATGAATTCGTGAGTTCTTCAATATCCAAAGACTAACATTCAGGTTTTCGAATCCCTTTGGCTCATCCGGAGCCCAGGCTCTTGGAAATAACGGGTTTGAGGTCTCCTTAAACTACATCACGGGAAATTCCAATCCTGAACTCATTGACTCACCGGTTTTGAAGATCATTTTCAAATCCTTGATGAAAAAGGATGAGATCACTAAAGAAAAGGCTCTAAACGAGCTCTTGAATTTGCTTGAACCACAAATTTTAGATGACGTGGTCATTCCTATGTGGGTTCAGCTGTACCCTAAACTAAGCATAGACAACTCGAGGAATATCAGGATATTATCGCACAAGGCGCAATCGACGATCGTAAAAGTTCTGGGGAAAAGGTACGCTAAATATCTTAAGGATACCGTTCCTTCATGGCTTAGCGGTCTATATGACAATGACCGCATTGTGTCAAAGGCTACATTACAGTCCTTTACAGACGCGTTCTCCTCTCAGGAGAAAATTGAGGCGTTGTGGAAGCTATTCGAAAAACAAATATTAGACTTCGTGCTCCACGCCATCTCTCTGGAAACTTCAGATACCCTCTCTGATGAACGAGTTGTCAATGCAGATGAACGGCAGGCCAAGTTCTCAAGAGTTGCAATTTGCTGCTCTCAGTTATATGCCAAACTCCTCAGCTGCGGAAACTCTGAAAAATTTGCTCAGGAGTATTCTGATATCTTGTCTCTCAATGAGCTGTGGGATCTAGCCCGTAGCAAAGATTTGCAAGTCAAAAGGTCCTTGATATCTGTCATAAGTTCACTGGTTTCTCATAACCAGCAGTTGGTCTCTGCTGACATATTCTCAAAGATGTCTTCTGCGATGTTCAAAGCTGTGAAATTACCAAAGACAAATCAGCCGATACTGTACTCTGGCATAATCATACCTCTTTTCAAGGGGATCTTCTGTCTTAACGACTTTGATTCTGAGTTCTGGGGTTTTGACAAGAAGCCGAAGCACCAGTTGATCGATCTGCTTAAATTAGGCTCGTGCTCGTCTCATGAATCCTACTACAGCTTAGTATTTTCTATACTGGATCAAGTTCCGGCCACGGTTATGAATTACCAATCAAAAGAAGATGTAACCCATCTTTTGGGTATTTTGGCCAAGAATGTGGAAAATGAGAAACTTAGAGGGTTCTCAGAAGGTGCTTGGAATTGTTACCTCAAAACACTGAAAAAGAGCTCTGTGAGCCTTCCAGAAGTTGCCAGTGATCAGTTCAAGCCTTTTTTATTGGATAGACTCTCCAAGAGAACGAGCGCAAATGCTTTGAAACAAATATCCGACTTCCTCTCCAATGATACACAGTTGGTGCAGGAGATCAAAGCTCTTGTGGAGGATATGTTCCCCGGCAAGTCAAATCCCGACGAATTACTTTTCATGGAGAATGCCTTCAACATTCTTGTGACCCATAAGCATTTGATGGATGAAGTCTCTCGTCATGCTGTTTCTTCGATAAAGGAAGAGCCAAAACCTTCTGCCAGCTTTCACTTTATGGGGCTCCTTTTAAAGGCTAGGAAAAGCGAATTTAACCCACAGATTGAATCTTTTGTATCTGACTTGCCACTTTATGTATCCGAGGGTTATACCGATCCCCCGTTGCAAACTTTGGTGGAGTACAGTAGTCTCCCATTTGCGGACTTGGAAACTGTGAACAAGTCGCTGAATGGCGTGTTTTTGGCTCTGGTCAAAGCAGGCGACTCTCATTCACTCAAAGTACTAGATGCGCTAAAGAAGATGAAAAATGTTGATGTTAGCGCTTGTCCTGATATAGAAAAGTACATTCATGAAAAGTCATCGCAGCAGGAGGTGACCGAAAACAATGACGCGAATGTCAGCAGCACGCTCTTTGAATTTCTGAATCCATCCATTTTGCTCAACCTTTATGTTTCGGCGCAAAAATCAGAAGACGACGGTCTGGCAGCTTTCGCCAAGGGGTGTTATGAACACTATGACCGCAGTATCATGATTGAGTTTGCAAAAAGAGAAGCCGAGGGCGTATCTTTTCTTGTCTATTTGTGGTCTTCCCTGAATGGTTATTCCCTCAAACTGCTAAACAATTTCGAGCAGGAGCTAGAAACAGACAAAGATCTGCAGAATGTCTACGTGAAATCATTTTTGCAGTACCGCTTGCAAACTCACCCCGTCAAAGATAGAGCATCCGAAACACACTTCTTAAATGTGCTGCGCATGAACGATAAATCCCTTTCCGCAATGACGTTTTCCCAATTCGCAAACTCGATCGCTGATAACATCAAGCCGGCTATTGGAAACCAGGTCGACTACACTTTGTCTATATCAAACGGTTTAGGATGCAACCTGTATCTATGCGATCAGACACAGGAGAGCAACTCTCTTGATCCCATACTTGTCACTCGAGTGACTTCGGCTGCCTACTTTTTGCTTTCCTTTATGCAAGATTTTTCTCTCGATGAAGATACAACAGAACTAGCCAAGGGCATTGTGTTGATCAGTCTGGTGGGAGAGCTAGCTGCGGACTTGTCATTCGTCAAAGAAGATGCGGATGACTTTCTGCTTGAGCTCAAGCCACAAGTTGAGTGTCTAGTGCAAAGTCTCATCGTAAAGCCTTCCAAGGGGCTTACACAGCAAGCCCTCTTGAGTGAAACCGGCAATTTCGAAGCTGACGTTTTCCGCGCGATCGACAACGAATTGAGCGGCACAGGACCTGTGGCTTACTATCATGCTAGAGTCTTAGCAACGATAACCTCCAGTTATCTGTCTTCTGAGTCACACTTTCCCTTCAAAATTGAATCGCCTTTGCTGAAAAAGTGTCTTCAGCAACCTCTTAAGCTTGCGGGTATAATTGTCGGGGCCAGAAAATTTCTTGCAGCCGACGAGTTCGATCGTGCGAGAAATGTGTTTGCAGCAGAATTAATTGGACTCAAGACCAGTGATATTCTGTATAAGGGACGGATTTATTTGACTCTGTTGAACAACTTTTTCGACATTGATGTGGATGACGTTTCTGTCATCCCCGTTCCAGCCCAAAGACTGTCTATGATGTTGAGGGATCTGTCCAACTGGCTGGACTCCGATCTCGCTTTCGAAGCTGAGTTTGTATCACTCAGAGTGCAAATGCTCGTTTTGTGCATGAATCTGATGAGAAACTTTGAGCACAATACCGACATCCTTGAAAAAGCGGTACAACTCAGCTGGAAAATATGCCGAGACTCTGTAGGAATGGTATCAGTGGAGTATGAGAACGCTTCTGTCAACGCCTTGCCATTGGAGTACTTCACTCTCAAGAACTATTTGCTGCTTTCAAAACATCAGCAGCTTGTAGAGGAATGGTCAGCTGAGTCTGCGGATCTACAGCAAGACATAATTGAGCTGCTGTTCATCACAAGTGATCATCAAAGTAGATCACAACCGTTCCTGCTCACTGCAGAGCAATTGGTCAAGGCTCTAGATGAGACAATTCCTCTCAAAATTTGTATGCCTTTCAAGGCCCGGCTTTTTGAGCTGATTAGCTGTAAGTCGGTATATATACAGAAAATAGCCTGTGAACTCTTGCACAGGATCATCTTGAAAGACCAGCAAGACTTTGTTGTTGAGTTTGAGCTGAAGAAATCCGAGAGCGAATCAAGCATCGAAGATGGTCCGAAAATTCCTGATATCCTGATACAAAGAGTGATTGAGCCGAGCGATGAACACTGGGAGTTGGGCCAAGTTTCTTCCCCTTCCTTCGAGTACCTGCTATCATGGTTTTTGATTCTCGACCATTTCAAGGAGATCACCTACCTGATAAGACAAGCGTACGTGCATCAGCTCAAGTCGGCTGGGGTGGTGAATAGCTTTTTGACTTTCGCCACTAACGAGCTTGCTCTGAGCGGGCAGAGTGACCCTTTGACATCTCCCAGTGAGTTTCGTATCGTTGGAGGGGATTATTTCAACGCAAAGGAGGAAATTGAGCGTTTGACTCTTCACATTTTCTATCTTGTCTTCAAGCATTTGTCGTCTTTGTCACAGCAGTGGTTCCTCGATATCCGTAATCGTCAGGAAAAACTTGACATTGAAAGGTTTAGTGTCAAGTACATCTGTCCCGTCTTGATAAGCGAGAACCTTGATGGAGTAGAAAAAGCACTCGGAGAGAGTAGTAACTTGAGCGATGAAAACCTCACTTTCAAGATTAACAGAGTGACTAACGAGGTTAAATCACAGTATCTCATTGATGAGCAGCGCATGGAAATGTCTATAAGGATCCCCCCTTCTTATCCCCTGTCAAACATAACCGTAGAGGGGCCGCAGAGAATTGGGGTAAAAGAAGCGCAATGGAAGGCTTGGTTGATCTCCTCACAAAGAGTCGTCTCGTCACAAAACGGCACCATTGTGGAGGCGGTAGAGCTGTTCAACAAGAACGTGCAGCTGCATTTTTCTGGTTTCGAAGAATGTGCTATCTGTTATTCTATTCTCCATTCTGATCATTCACTTCCAACAAAGAGCTGTTCTACTTGCAACAACCGCTTCCATTCCGGATGTCTTTACAAGTGGTTCAAAAGTTCTGGGGCTTCTACCTGTCCTCTTTGTCGGTCAGCTTTCAATTTCAGGGCTGCTAGAGGGTAGATGAAGTAGAGTGCTAGAGTTTACTGAGAAGTGTAGATTTATTATATATTTCGGGTAAATGAGCATTTAATCGTTTTCTTCCTCAATTACTCACCCATGAACAGGTTGACAAATTCTTGAAGTCTTTTAAAAAGAGGTACATCAGCTCAAAGAAACTATATGTCAGATATTCTATATATTGTACTCCTTAATGGGTAGACTTCAGCCGATCAAAATTCGATGTTAAAACCTCTGTAAAATACCAGCCAGAATAGTTGCCGCTAGTTTTTTTCGAGATAATTATGAAGAGGTTTTGTTTGTATTGCATGTGGTCTGTTTCCCTCTCCTTTCAGTTCAGTTGATCTCCCAAACCCGTTGACTGATTGTATTTTTGGCCTTTTGCGTAATCCACACGCTCCAGATACAATCAGAGAGTAATCTAGGGTCATTTCACTCATACCGTCGTTTGGTTTTAGCAAAGAGAGTTGACGAGAGAGCCTATTGTAGCTTAGAATCCTTTGGCTACGGGCCATGGGCTTGAAATTGAGCTGCTGTAGGGGCTCGTGCCTGGAAAGATAATTCCACTCCTTCTGCCCGCGCACAAATGTTTCCTAGCAGCATACTTGGAAAAAAAACTTTCAGGGAGAAGATCTGATTCCGAAGTACCTCAACGGTGTGAATTTGCATAATTAGGACTGAGTATTAGGCATTGGGCTAGCAGAATCTTTTGATTTTATAGCTCCTCAGCTTACGCTTCATCGCAAAGATGATAAATGCTCTATAATTCAACTAGAACCACTGTGAGATTAAAGTGCTGGCTCAAAGCGAACGCATCAACGACCACCTTGAGTTCCGCATCGACTAATTTCTACAGACAGCCAAAACTTCGTCTCAATCACAAAAAAAACCAATTTACGAACAGTCGTGTCTCAACCAATTCAGTGTTTATTTGACACAGAAATGAATCAAGAGTATCTCAAGTCAGGTAAGTTTGTAATTGATTCTCGTTACTAACTCTTAGACTTTGATCCCAAAGCGCTCAAAGTGAGCCAACTGCGGTCTATTCTTCTTGAGCAGAATGTCGATTATTCTTTTGCCAAAAAAAAGTCAGAACTGGTAAAACTGTTCAACACCCATGTCAAAGGAAAGGGTAACCACGATAAATCTAAGGAGTCAAAAAAGCATCATTCGAGAGATGAGTCGAAATCGAGATCTCGGAGTCGTTCGCCGGTTAAGCGTAATGACGAGAATGACGAGCCTAAGAAATCGAAAAAATCAAAAAAGAAGTCATTATTTGTCGATGAGGAAAAACCTATTCATCCAGCTCTAAAGCCCGAATCGTCTAATGTGTTTCAAGGAAACGATCCGGAAAAGATGGTGCCTCAAAAACGAGAACGGCCGGATGAGACTGAAGTAAAATCAACGGAGCCTGCGAAAGAAAGAAAGATCAAACTAGCTCGTAAAAATAAAACAAAATTGGATTTGGATGATTATGCTAGCCAGGAGTCGTCGACCGAAGAGTATTCCAAGATTGATCATGAAATCAAGTTGAGCAAGAAGACGCCTGTGAAGAAGTTGGGTCAAAAGAGTGATCAAAAAATCGATCAAAACAAAAACGATGAGATCAAAACTCCAAGCAAAACTTTGTTTTCTCTGGGAGACGAAATTAAATTCTCTCCATCATCCCGAGAGACTTTAAAGGAACAGTCAAATGATGTCATTCCAAAGAAGGAGTTTTCGTCTCCCATCTCCAGTTATGCTTCTCCGATCTCGCAAGAGAAGGTGAGCTCTGTGGTTAAACCATCGCCTAAGTTGTTTAGCGTGGAGGATGATATTGACAAGTTCAAAGAGGCGCAAAAAAATATGGACAAAGTTTTGGAAACAGAGAAAATTGAACCAAAAGAGGAGATGAAAAAATTGGAGCAAACTAAAGTTGCAGTTCCCGTCTCTTGGAAACAAGTTTTTGGTACATTTTTCATTTCCCTTTTGTTGCTGGCCAGTTTCATCGCTTTTTCGTGGTACAGAGCTCAAAGGATCAATATTGGCTACTGCGGGAATGAAATCGATCAAAAATTTTTCACCTGTGATCTAGAAACCATTCCACCATTTGTGGCCGAAAAGATCGAAGCGCTAAATGATGTTTTGGCGAATCACAGACCGCAATGTGTTCCATGCCCCAAGCATGCAAAATGTCTTCCAGGGTTTGAACTTGAGTGCTTTCCGGACTATGTAGATACTAAAAACGGGATTGACCTCTTTGGGCTTATCCCAAGGGCAAAAACTTGTATTCCCGATACCAAAAAGGCTGAAAAGATTGCCAAAATGACAGAGTTTTCCCTTGATACTCTCCGCAGAAGAAATGCTATGGTGAAGTGTGGAGATGGCGACGAACAAGTGGCGGGATTCACCATAAAGGAGCTGCATGGTCTCCTTCATGAGCTGAAAGCTGTAAGTTGAGCTTTTGGATCTTTTAACTAACAACCAGGAATGGATGTCAGAATCGGAGTTTGAGTATTACTGGTCAAAGACTTTGAAAGATCTAGAGACCGAACCTGAAATTACTGTAAGGCATGTTTTAATATTTCGTTTTTAACTAACAAACAGTTATGTGAGCCAGGCAATAACGGTGGCTCACGAGTTCCCATCGATAACGAGACGGCACACACGGACGAAAACACGTTTATTCGGTCGACGTCCTATTCCAAGCTCGATTTCAAGTGTAGACTCGAAAAGAACCTCGTTAGAGCCGTTCTCAAGTATAAAGCTGGACTTTTAGGATGTTTGTTTTTGCTCTTCACTTTTAGATTCTACCGTAATCGCTCGATCAGAGTGCGCAAAAGAGAACATAAAGTTGCCAAACTAGTGAGCGATGTGCTTGACAGACTTCAGGCACAAGCTCGCTCTTCGAAAAACGATCCCTCCGACAAGACAAAGTCTTTTATCGGTTCGATTCAGCTCAGAGATTTGCTTTTGAATGAGGAGAATGCAAAAATCAAGAACACCATCTGGGAAAGGGTCACCAAACGTGTTGAGCTAAATAGCAACGTGAGCAGAAGCGTCGTTGAAGTGCATGGTGAGATTATGAAGGTGTGGGAATGGGTGACTGACCTGTCAAATTAGCTAGAAGGTGATATGTACTGTAATAAAAAAGGTTGTTTAATTCATTTTTGTGAGGAGAGATGGCTGACAGAGTGGGTTACTCATGCTGTGAGCGCCTTGAGTAGATCGTTTTCATGGTTTTTTCAGATGAAGCGCTTTGCCGATCGTCAAAATACGCTCTAAACTTGGAAAGTTTGTAACAAACAGGGAAAAACCTTTGAGACGAAGCATTAGCACGGATAGTAACGCCTGTGCTCGTGAAGCATAATGCAATGCCCAGGCAGTTATCTCAACGTAGACCATACCTCATATTACCTGGAAGTTGATTTCACATGAAGAAGAAGGTCATTGATAAATCGAACTTTGAAGATGGGTTCCGCTTAAGACAGAAACAAACATCTTGTTCTTCCGCTGTTGATGCACCTCAATATCAGCTGCCGATAAAAACGGGCAGTTCCGGGAAAGATGAAGACGAAGGAAAGGTTCATGACCCTCTCAACCTGTCTTGTCTTAGCGTCTTCCTTCCATGTTTCTGATCAATCGAATGAACCGTGTACTTCAGAACAGTTGAATGTAGTCGAAGAAGCTCCCACATATGTGCTGCTAATGCTGACGTTTAGCTAATCGGAGACGTATTGCTGCTTCCCCTATTTCCCTTTGAACCTCCTCTCCTTAAAAATTATGTCATAGATCTTTGAACCTCAGCTTGAGCATAGTTCTATACGCTTCCCGGTCAGCTTGCTATATCTCGCAGTATGTAACCAAATTCTTCCCCGGTACGGTGATACAGGGCACTGGCGTTTTTCAGCACTGTGGGGGGAGAAAAAGACACCCACAGATTCTGATAAGTTAAATCCCAAAAACCTGTCCGCAGACTTTAAAAACTCGATAGATGGTTTGACTTCTACAGAGAAACGCTTAATCTCCCAAGTGTTGTCATGCTATGCTGAATAAGCAGTAACGAGGATACTGTTATGCCGCGGTGCTCTCAATGGAAGCTGGGAAATCAAGGCGACTGGAACCATCTGACACAGATGGGCCCAGATTGATACGAGACCCATTCCTAGGCCTGCTGAAAAGAAATTTCGGTCTGCAAATCCACAAACAAATCTTTGTTGTTTCCGTCAAGCACAATTTGATAAAATGGTGAAGAGGTGGTCACGAAGGCTCTCCGATCAACTGTCTCAGCTGAACTTTCCGTTTTGTTGTGTATCTCCTCTGTTTCGTGTTGATACATTGACCTTTGAAGATTCTACAATGGTCAGTGTTTGCCTTAAGACTTTTTTTCTCGCATAGTGGATCTTTCAAGAGCCACGTGTGGCCCTGCTGCGACAACACTACAAAGGGATGTCCGCAAATAAGGGCTACCGAGGATAGAGGTTGAGAAAGCAGCGCTCGTAGCCCGGAACCAGATTGGAGACTAGATATCTACTATGCATGATCTGCGTAAGCAAAACTTCTTAGACTAATCCCCTCTTCGAGACCATAGATGTTAGATCCACAAAACCATCCAGACATTTTTCACAATCAATGTGGAAACCACAGTATAGAGATGACAACGATCCCTTGGGTTCCAACCCCCCGGAGACCAATCCCGCAGACTCCAACCCGCTGGAGTACGAAGAAGGTGGCAAACACCTGACTTATACACCTGAGGAGGGTAGTTCCAACGATCCATCTCGCAGCATGTCTACCGCCCATTTCAGCTATGGCGAGGACAAAATGATCAGAGAGCACGAAGCCAAGGTTCAAGTGTTTGAGGCTTTGCAAAACTCGGTAGCGGATGGTATTCAAAGAAGATTATCGTTTGCCGATACTCAGAGTCCGCCTGAAGAGCCCAGTCCCATATCTCACGACGTTGCCTCGGGGAAGGGACTTCATCACACCCATTTTAAACTGGGCAGTGTTTTGGAAAACGACCACAACGCTACGGAGGATCTTCTCTCGGATGAGCTCCTGACGATTTACCGGAGAGTGGCCCAGTGTCAGAAGGCCAGAAAAAAGTATCAGAGTTTGTCTCTGCAGAGGTTTGTAGATAACCCAAAGAACAATCCGTCCGATTCTGGGTGGCAGATTTATCCGGCGCCTCCGAAACCGACGTGGACCTTCAAAACCGAAGAGAACAAGAAAGAGTTTGACCCGCAAAAGGAGGTTTGGAAGAAGGGCGCGGATTTCGATATGGCGAAATGCGATTTTCCTTCAGCTGACGAAAGCGTTGAATTAGTTTTAGATGATGCCGACGTGTACCAGGCGGTGGACTGCAAAACGAAAGTTCCGCTCGTGGCTGTGCCCACAATCCGCGATTACTACATGGACATGGAGAAGATCATTACCGCCGCATCTGACGGGCCGGCCAAGTCATTCGCCTTCAAAAGGCTGCAGTACTTGGAAGCCAAGTGGAACTTGTACTCTCTTTTGAACGACTACCAGGAAACTGCCGTCTCTAAGAAAAACCCTCACAGAGACTTCTACAATGTGCGGAAAGTGGACACTCACGTTCACCACTCTGCGTGCATGAACGAGAAGCATCTGCTGCGGTTTATCAAGCACAAGATCAGACACTGTGCTGACGAGGAGGTTATTTTCCGCGACGGCAAAGTACTCACTCTTGCACAAGTTTTCGAGTCGCTCGGTCTGACAGCTTACGACCTCAGTATAGATACGCTGGACATGCACGCCCACAAGGATACATTCCATCGGTTCGACAAGTTCAACCTCAAGTACAACCCGGTGGGCGAGTCGAGACTGAGAGAGATTTTTCTGAAAACAGACAACTACATCAACGGGCGGTATCTTGCTGAAATCACCCGTGAAGTATTTGACGATCTGGAAGCCTCCAAGTACCAGATGACAGAATATAGAATCTCCATCTACGGCCGTTCTGTTGACGAGTGGGACAAACTCGCAGCGTGGGTCATTGACAACAAGCTTTTCTCCCACAACGTGAGATGGCTGATCCAGATACCAAGATTGTACGATGTGTATAAGAAGCAGGGTATTGTAACCTCGTTTCAAGAAGTTATTCGCAACTTGTTCTTGCCACTTTTTGAAGTGACACAAAACCCTCAGTCTCATCCAAAACTCCACATTTTGCTTCAAAGAGTGGTGGGGTTCGACTCGGTGGACGATGAGTCTAAAAGCGACAACAGGTTCTACCGCAAGTTCCCAACTGCAAGACATTGGGATTCCACCAATAGCCCTCCTTACTCCTACCAGCTCTACTACCTGTATGCCAACATGACATCTCTGAACCACTGGAGAGCCAAGCGCAATTTCAACACTTTTGTGCTGCGTCCTCATTCCGGGGAGGCGGGAGACCCAGAACATTTGATATCGTCGTATCTTGTTGCTGAGGGAATCAATCACGGAATTTTGCTGAGAAAGCTCCCATTTGTTCAGTATCTGTATTATCTAGACCAGGTCCCCGTGGCGATGTCGCCCTTATCCAATAACGCCTTGTTCTTGACCTATGACAAGAATCCCTTCTACTCGTACTTCAAAAAGGGACTGAACGTGTCGCTCTCCACGGACGACCCGCTTCAGTTCAGCTACACCAGAGAGCCACTAATGGAGGAGTACTCTGTAGCTGCGCAGATCTACAAGCTTTCCAACGTTGATCTTTGTGAGCTAGCCAGAAACTCGGTGATGCAGAGTGGGTTTGAATACGAGCTCAAGAGGCACTGGCTGGGGGCTTCGTTTGTGAACCAGGGCGAGCATGGAAATGATATTGAGAAAACCAATGTCCCAGATATCCGTGCTGGTTACAGGCACGAGACCCTTGCCATGGAGAGGCTGTTGATTGAGAGGTATTCTCATACTGAGTGATTTTCCACAACATCGAAGTTTCCTAGAACATTGAAGCGAAGCGGAAGTGTTCGGGGTAGTATCGTTGTATTGCGGAGAGATTGTATTATCGAAGTATTACTGAGAGGAGGAGAAGTTAACCGATTTGCGTTGAAAAGGGCAAACTTTTCAAGTGCAAGAGTCGAAAATGTCGCTACAGTTTAGCGATATTTGACAAGTTTTGGATCTTTTCGTTCAATCTATCTCCGGATCTGGCGACCCTGAGAAGCCGCTTTTGTAATTGGTGCCAGACTCAATTCGAAGTAAAATCCCCAAACCTTTGTTTCTTTCCATATGTTGTTGATTCTAAGATGATTTCATCGAAAGTACCCTGTTCAAGCAAATCCATCGCTGGGAGACCCCGGCACAATCAAACCCTCACCTCCAGCGACTCGCTGATGGCACTCCTCTTTAAATTTGAAACTGAACTCGCTCTCGACGGTTTTCGTGCTCGTGCATACAAAATCAGGAATCAACCACCTCAGCGGGTTTTTGGAACCATAAAGCTCGGCACAATTACCATAAAACCCTTTGTCGTAGGGACGATCAGTCGGATGCAGCAGTAAAACCGCTCGCACGCCGTGCGATTGTCTCACATTGACAAACCTTTGTAGGGACCTCTCTAGGTTCAACTCATCTACAGACATTTTTCTTTTGCGGGTTCTTCTTTTCAGTCTCTTCAATCTCTTTCCATTCAGGTCCTCAATTGTTGTGCGGTTGTGCTTGAGGGAAACAACTTGGGACAGCAGAAAAATCGTCAATAGCATCAACCAGAACGCGCTCACTATGTACAGTACCACGATATTTGGATTCAGTGTTCTAGTCCTGTCAACACCTGGATACGTCCTGATCCTCGAGGCAAATACAGTCAAAGAGACAAAGATGTAGAGAAAGTAGGAAAAGTACTGGAGAACCACAAGATGAAAATTTTTGTAGTTGTGCTCTCCAATATTGCATCCTATTAATAAACAAAAATGGTCGAATCTTGGTATGCAAGACATTTGCGTGGATGAGTGATGGCTCCGATTAACCTTCACTGACTGGCAATTTGAGCACCAGAAAGGCAATCCCGACTCATTACATATAAAAATTTCTGGCAGGGTCTCATAAGGAGGAACACGATCAAGCTTACCAGGGCCTATAAGTATTGCTTGAGACCACGTGATCAGAAGGATGACAAATATAATATTTAGACCAATGATAAGCCCAACGCCCGTGGCATGGTAGCCCAAATGTCGGTAAACCTCCTGATAGCAAAACTTGAAGCTGTATATAAACTCGAGGTACCCTAGCCCGGCTAATACTCCTAGCGGTACAAGGAACCTCAAGATGAATATCATGGGGCGTGTACTACTCAAAGGGTAATTATTGATCAGAGATGGAGGAGAGCGAAGAGAGGGACATGTGTCCCGTTTGCAAGACGGATCGGTATCTTTCGCCCTCGATGGTTTTCCTTATCAACCCTGAATGCTACCACAAGATTTGTGAATCGTGCGTGGACCGAATATTTTCGCTGGGACCCACGCAGTGCCCTTATCCGAATTGCAGCAAGATTCTCAAGAAGAACCGATTCAAGTCCCAAATCTTTGAGGATCTCACTATAGAGAAGGAGTGCGATGTAAGAAACCGGGTGCTCAAAGTGTACAACAAGGTGGAAGACGATTTCGACTCTCTCGACAAGTACAATAGGTATCTGGAGGAAGTTGAGGAAATTGTATACAACATTGTCAATGAGACGAACCTTGAGGCTACGGAGGAGAAGCTGAAAGAGTATGAGGCTCTTAATAAGGAGCAGATCAAGATCAATCAGCTAAAGCAAAGCAATAATTACTCCAACTTTTTGAAAAGTCAGGATATCGACAAACAGATGGTCAAGGAAAAGAAGCTTTTTGACAAGCAATCTATGGAGGATGATGCAGGAATCAAAAGTTTGGAGCAGATGGAAAAACTCAATGAAATGCAAGGGTTCCAAGATCATCAATTGGCACAGGCCAAGGACAATAGCTTGAAGAAAACCAACTCTAGACGAAAACATTTCGAGGAAGTGATGAAGGCACTTTCTCTTCAGAAACAGCAACTCTCGGCTACAGAGGTGGAACAACTGTCGGAAAAGCCAAAGACCCCCTTTACTCCATTTCAAGGAGACAGAGAGGAGTCTTTTGAGATGTATGACTACTATGAGCCTGTGGTTCACAAATTGATTGAGAAGGATAACACATTTAAGCCCAGCGGGTTCAAGCTGGTCGATCTGTACCAGCGAGCCTTGAGTGACAGTCTATTTGGACTTGATTGTTTCATTGCAGAAGAAAGGGTTTAGCCCTTGAGCTGCGTAACTCCAACAAGCATAGTTGGCAGTTTTTCAGCATCCACTGACCTACTCAGCTTGTAGTTTTTGCACAAAACCTCCAAATTCATCAGCTGTTTGAGGTTTTTGTCATTAAACGGGAGAAAGGTTCCATTTATGATGGTTGATAGATGGTTGAATACGTCCTCCGCTTGACTCTCTTTCAAAAGCTTGACAACGACCAGGTTGGAGCAGTTTTTGGAGATGCCAAATTTATTTAGAGCATCCATAATCTGTTGTTAGCATAATTCACATACACAGACTTACATTTCTAAACGGAGACAGATTGAGTATTATTTCCGTATTAAGAGACTTTGATTTTGTCGTTTTGTTTTTGTCGTCCACTAAAGTCTTGTAAATGGCTGATAGCACCTGCTTCTGGCTTACGATATTGTCTGCATTGATGAAGCTGAAATCGTATTGTTCGTTTCCCTTGATGAGATTTTCCTTCAGCTGCTGGGCATTTTCCACATCCTTGACCAGTGCTACAAGTATTGTGGTTTCTGGGAACTGTGGGAATGTCGTTAGAAACATTTTGTCAAGTGACAAGAAAAGAGGCTGAATCGTTGTCGATGGTGGCCAGACAAAACGAATTGCACTCAGTTTCTCGAGATCATTATTCGAAATTGTCTTATTATCTGCATCCACATCATCAGTTTTTCGTTTTCGGCAAGCTCGCTTTCGATCGCTTCTAGATTCAAATTCCTTGATGTATATATCCTCTGAGTGAAAAGTTGATGGTGGTCATTCTTTCAGCTGGGTTGAACCCACTGAAAAAGTGCTTCGCAGCTTATCAAGTTCGAAACAGATGGAAGAATTATGGATGCAAAGATCATAAAAATAGGGACAGGGACATCTTACTTTGCCATTGCGTGATCAATCACACCTAGTCCCCGAAACGTTGATAACGACCTCATCGCGCGAATATGAGTCTACATTGCCACTATTCAGGGACACCACTCATAAAAGAATATCGAGTATTCAACACAGAGCTCAAATACCTCAGCATGACTGGGGAAATATACTCTTCTCCGCAAAAAAAGCTTCAATAAAGTCGACAATTAATGTTTTATTCTACATCACTACACCGTGATGAGTCCGTCTGATAGAGACCAACTCGAGTCCACACTGGATGATCTTTTTCAAATAGTTGAGCTCTCGTCATGGGAAATTACAGGAAAGAAACATACAGCAAAGGAAAGTTTGCTCGATCAAAACCATTCCAGAAAGCTGTACTACAACCTGACTTCGCCTTGTAGACAATTTGGAGATGTTTCTAGATCGGTGCTCATGCGAGATTTCTGGCCACAGAGCAATTTGAACAAAGAATTGAAAGCCCTTACAAAGGAAATGGTGCGATCGGAACATGGCATTAACGTGGAGAATCATTCAACTGACTTGCAGCACCATGTTTTCAACTGGAGTAGTAAACCACAAGAAACCAGGCCTTCGGAAGTTAAAAGCTCAGTCAATGAAAAGATGATTTCTTTAGCACGGAAACAGTGTGCGGGGTTCAAAGAAGAGCGACTCGAAATCGAGAGGCGGGAAGCTGCAGCAAAACTGGCCTTACAAATGGAGGAGATGAATAAGATTGAAAAAGAAGATATTAATATCATCGCTCCCAAAAAGACGACAGAGCAAAAGTTCAAATTTTGGCAGTTTCCGTTCTTCAAACAAAAGCCGAAAGGAGATAATGAAAGGTCTATAGAAACATCGGAACCACCCACTCAATCAACGCCAGAACTATCAACGCGAGAATTTGCAGAATCCTCTACACAAAGCCCGCAGGCAGCGCCGTATCAGACGGAAAACGAGACCTTGCAATTGGAAGCATTCACCGTAATGCAGCCTGAAAGACTATGTAAAAGCCCTTAATTGTTCCAGGGCGGTGCGACAACTCTGTGGACCGGAGACGTTTTCCTGGGCCTTGGAGGCAGACTCGGTTTGATCTCTCGCGGGGGCCTGGCTGGTATTGGTGGGGCTGGGCTATCTTCTGGGTACTCTGTATAAGGTGGTGGGGGCTCATCGGCCTGATTTGGGTTTATATTTTCAGGATCAATCGGTGGCGGTACCCTTCTTCGACTAGCTGGATCCCGTACCCCAGCTCCTGTTCCTTGATCAATCTCATTGTAAAATGGATTGTTCGAGGCCATGCTGAAGGTCGTTCACCACTCAATTGTTCAAAGAAATTCATATGCTAAAAATTCAGAGCCTAAAGACGGTTGCCAGGGAGTCACTTGGGCCTATTCAGTTTGTGAGAGGCAAGAGGACAAAGTCTAAGGATGCGTTGAGTCCGACTACTCAAAGAGCCATTACCCAGCTCTCTGTGTTGTCTGCTGCAAGAAAACAGCCCCGGAGGCTGAAAATTTGCCAGGAAGATTATATCAAGCATATTGTCGTGACGAAGGCATGGTCTTTGTCGGTTAAGCGGAAGGAGGCGGCCCAACAGCACAATTTGCAAGAGCAGTATACGATAATAAAGCATGCCAACCAGGATCTGAAAAATGTAAGCTCACAATTGTATGAGCAGGCAAACAGTGCACAAAAGTCAAAGAGATTCTCTCTTGAGATGAGGGTTCCGTCTGAGTTTCCCCCTTCCAAGGTGTGGTTTCACGAGTATGATCCGAACTCCAATGAGGCAAAGAAATGATGTATATAGGTAGAGTGAATGGAGAATAATTTTGAAGGAAAAAATGTCACAAGAGAGAAAATGTGCAAGAGAAAAAATGTGCAAGAGAAAAAACTTCGCAAGAGATGACTCTGATCGTAACGGTGACTATTTGCGCTGAAGCCTCGAGCTAGGAGCTTAAAACGGAAAAAAACATAAATGGTGTACGGGAGTTATGTTTCCACATAAGCATGCATGAGTCTTATTCTTCCCCGTTCCCTATGCTTACCGAGGATTTCACCACTGAGGAATCCCCATCAGCTCTGCGGTGGTTGATTCCACTCCAATAAGGCGAGTTTGGCGAAAAGATTGAGAGAAACAAGAGATTCTTCTCTGTCTTTTTTGGGCGATGGCGTTTCCTTCTCTCACGCAGTTGTTTTGATAACTCTGCTGTAGTCGATCTGTCCTGAAAGAGACAATGATCTGATAATATTCACCCCCATCCTCTCTATAACTCTTGATTGTATGGCATTAATCCAACTCAGGAATAGACAAAAGCTCAGGTGAATGTCTCCCTCACAAATGTTTGCTCTAAACAAATCACATTGTTTTTTGAGTATCTCAATCTTATAAACCTGTCAGTGTGATGCTCTTTCCTCCGAAGACTGGTGGAAATGCTGCCACTGATCGAATCTCAATAAACAGTCTCTATTTTTTTTCACATAGAAAATCCTTTATATCAATATACAAAATAATCATATATCTCGTGTTGTATTGAGGCCCATTGACCAAAATTCCACTCCACATGTCGTGGAAAAGAGGAGACCGAACGTAAAAGGCTCTCGCTTAATCGCCTTGGTTGACTTTCCTTCTTGTGTACGCATCTGTTCACTGATAATTAATTGACCTGAAAGGTTGACAGTAGGTGTTGACCAGAGTTTGCGCCAGAACCTTCCCCTGGGACCTTCATCGGTTTTGCAATGGTATGATCTATCTATAGTGTGCCCGTTGATAATTCTATGGGTGGCTTTGTGCCTCAAGAAATGTCCAGAGAGGTGGTGGGGCTATTAATAGGGTAGACCGAGGATCAAAGGTTGAGAAAGGCAAAATAAACTGGAGATCAATTTTGTCTGATAAGTAATTTATCGTCATCCATGTTACAACGCTGAGTTATATGCAGGTTTGTATTTTTTTTTTTTTTTTTTTTTTTTTTTGTTTATATTCCAGCTATGAAATCAGACAAGAAGGACAATATATCGTGGAGACTAGACCTTTTAGAAACGAAATTTCTCAACCGCAAGCCTCGGTATCAGAAAACGAAAACGCTGCTCAATGCAAAGAACCAGAAGTCGCTCGCATCGATAGTTGATCTGGGTAGTTATGACGTGGAATCTGCGTCTCAGGAGATTGAGAAGCTGAAAACCCAGCTATCCGAAAGAAAGTATCATTCTGGTTGTGTGAAGTTGAGCAGGGTGTTCAAAAAGTTGGCAAAGTCAGAGATAAACAGAGTAGATCTCAAAGTAACGGCTTTGAGAAAAAAAAACGAAAAAGACGAGAAAATCGAAAAGCTTGAAAGAGACTTAAAAGTGTTGAGAACCATTGATTTTGACATAATAGTACGTTCGAAAATTGTAAAACTGTCTCAGACCTTGTTTCGAAAAGAGCCACCTCAGTTTCTGCCAGAATGGTCAAGAGTGGGCATGACAGACGAGGCATGTGAGTACAACCCCAAACGGCTGTTTAAGCATAACACGGCGGAATTCAACAATGTGCTTTCACAGCTTTCTAACCATCGCGAGATCCAGGAAACCATGAAAACGATTGAGTCCAGTATCAAGCTAATTTTGGGCCAGAGAGAGACGCGAACAAAAGCACCTTCTGCTGAGAAGGAAAATGAATTAAATGAGCCTTCTCCTGTGAGTGAAGATGAGTCCATAGACGAAAATGATCACCTTATTGCATCGTCCTCCGATAACGAGAGTGATGTTGAAACTGAGCCAACCAGAGAACCATCACGGGCAACTGTAGAGAAGAAAATACCTCAGGTGGACGATTTTTTTCACAATGACGAGAAACACAATCTTCCCTCTCTGGCAACAGGGTACTTTTCAGGCGGAGAATCTGATTCTGATGTAGACAGAGACGCCGTTGTCGAGGAGGCAACAAAACCACGCAAAAATAGAAGGGGCCAGAGGGCTAGACAAAAGATCTGGGAAGCCAAGTACGGAAATAAAGCAAAGCATGTTCAAGAGGAAAAACTGAGACAAGTGTCCGAACGGGAGAAGAAACAGTTGGAATTTGAACAGAGACAACGCAAGAGAGAGGAAAAGGCAAAGAACCAACCAGAGCAAGCTCCCACTCAACCTTATGAAGAGAAACCTATGCATCCTTCATGGGCAGCGAAAAGGAAGTTGCAGGAGAGCAATTCAGGTGTGCAGTTTTCGGGGAAAAAGATTTGCTTCGATTAGAGAGGCTTCTGTTGTTGATATGGGTAGCCTTAGCTTTGCAGATGGAGATGATGTGCTTTTCGTACGAGCTCAAACATTGAGTAAATGAACTAGCTCTTATGTGAATGATCATTTTTCGCGGCAATTTCTTCGATTTGCCAACCCATATATAACATCACTAATTCAAGCAGTATCCGCATTGTACTGTATTTCGAATGACAATCACCCTATATGAGGCTAGTTCCGTCAAAGTTGCAAGCTTCAACAACTATCACTAGAAGTTAGGGAAAAAAAGAATCGAGATTTATGATAGCTTTGAGCGGAAATTCAGCATAGCATGTGATGACACGACCGCCTTCAAAGTTGCTATTGAACCTAAACAGAGCTGATAAGTAGAGCAGGTCTGGAAATGCTTACATAAGAATATAAGTGTTGTGACCAAGAGAACGCATTAACAAAGGGATGTACTCTGGAGTCTTCTCATGTTCTGGTTGATCGGACTAAAGAGCTACATGCCTAAGGCCAAATCAGAAGAGGAGGGTCATCGAGCTGCTCTGCACATCCGGACCTCATCATCATGAGATTTAGTTTGAGATTCTTTTCAACATCACCTAAAGTACACACGCTGAGGCTTCCACCCAAAATCGATAATCTGTATCCGCTGCTAGGGAAAGATGCCATTGTCACGGGTGGGTCAAAGGGAATTGGCCTATCGATAGCCAAGGCTCTGTCTGCCAAGGGAGCCAACATAACTTTGATTGCAAGAGATGCGCAGCTCATGGAAAAAATCACACAGGAGGATCTTTTCAAAGTCCATGAGAACCAAACTCACAATTATCACTCGATTGATATGAAAGACATTGGCTCACTAGCAGAAAAGTTCCCCGTTCAAAAACACAGAGATTGTTCCATACTGATCAATTGCGCAGGACTGATACACAACAAGCTCCTGGTATCTACTAGCAATTCCGAGATTGTTGATATTCTGAATCTCAACCTGGTGGCTCCGATCTTACTAACAAAACTAGTTGTCAAAAACATGATCAAAAGACGGGAGGGACATATTATCAATATTTCATCTATCATAGTAGAAAAACTCTTAAAGGGAGCGACAGCGTATATCTCCTCAAAAGCGGGGCTGATTGGGTTCACCAGATCTCTTGCGTTCGAAGTTGGTTCACGCAATATTAGATGCAATGCCATTCTACCGGGACTAATCCCGTCTACTGAAATGGGAGAAGAGACAACCCAGGAAATGTTTACCAGTGTTCTCAACAATGGCTCAGATTTGGTTTGCGAAGACATCGCAAAAGCGGTCATTTTTCTCGTTGAAAACAATTGCATAACTGGAGAGTGCATCTCTATAGATAAGGGTTTTAAGCTAAGCTGAATAGTCGTGCGAGACGCAATTCCGGGTAACGCACGAGGTGAAAAATCGAGGGTCAAAATTGTAAAAAAAAAAAAAAAAAAAATACCGCGCCTATCACAATGATCATTTTCAAGGACATCATCTCAGGAGACGAACTTCTTTCCGATGCTTACGACATCAAGGAAGTTGATGGAGCTGCCTACGAGGCCGAATGCGCCATGGTTAACGTTGGTGGTGGAGACATCGACATTGGTGCCAATCCATCTGCTGAGGGTGGAGACGAAGGTGCTGAAGACGGAGTTGAGACCGTCAACAACATTGTCTACTCTTTCCGTTTGCAGCAAACCTCTTTCGACAAGAAGTCATTCCTTGCTTACATCAAGGGTTACATGAAGAAGGTGAAGGCTATTTTGGCTGAGAAGAACCCAGACCAAATCGAGGCTTTCGAGAAGGGTGCCACCACCTACGTCAAGAAGGTTATTTCTTCTTTCAACGACTGGGACTTCTACACCGGTGAGTCCATGGACCCAGAAGCCATGATCGTCATGCTCAACTACCGTGAGGACGGTACCACCCCTTACGTTGTTGTCTGGAAGCACGGATGTATCGCGGAGAAGATCTAAGGTATTTAATCCATTATTATTATACTACATGTTAATTATCAGAAGCTTTTTTGCACTCAATTAATGATGTAGTTCTGACGTTTTCAAGACTCTTGTCAATGGAGATGTATAGGTTTTTCCATCATGATGATTGGGAGGACATTCACTTTTATCAATTGTGCCAGAATGCTTCCGCCGCATAAGCTTGTGCACGGGTATTATTTCGAGCTAGTCTTATCAGGTGTTCTCAGGTGCTTCTTATGCAAATGAGGCTCTTCGATGATTGTATACTATGAAACCTCATTTCGAGAACTCCTTCACAATCCATTTCCACGCTTGACGAGAATGCGATCGAAGGCTCGAAAAAGGTATAGAAGCTGTTCATTCATTCAGTCACTCTAACAGCTATCAGCTTATAATATGTTCTGTGAATTAGGACCCCCTTAACAAAGTTATTCCGTCGAATACAAACAAAAGAGGGCATCCTGAAACATTTGAAAAAAATGTATTACCGTTTTAGTTCTTCTTTGATGGCGTGGGAGCTCTAAGGGCTGTCCGTAAAGAGACAAAAAAATATGGATCTGGCAGGTGACTCCAAGTGCTGAGGATATGCAATGCGAGGTTGTCGCTCATAGATACAGTAAACTTAGATAATGTCACTCTTATTCATGCTCTTTTTGTTTTCTTTGCCTTCTTTTCTTCGTCTTGCTCTAGTTTCCTCTTCATAATGTTCTTGTTGAGCTTGTTATCCTCGATGATGGTGTGCTTTTGTTGGATGCTCCACTCCTTGCACTTCTCAAGACACTCTTTCTCACCCGTCAAAACGGTGGATGCCATTTGATCCCTTGGAGTTGTGCCACCTGTGATTTCAGCAGGGTACTCCGCTATTCTGGATGAAATGATGCTATCATAATCACCCACCATAGCTGAAGTGATTTTGTCTTGCTCCACGAGCTGATAACATTTTTTGCATATTCTGTTGACAAAAATTGCTAGCTCCGAGTTGGCAATCTTACCACGCTTGCCAAATTTAATAGCTCTAAACATCTTCTTGAACCATTTGGTCTCCTCGGTATACAGAGAGCACAAAGTGGAAAGAATCTGGATCAGCAACACCATTTCCGGTAGTACCCCACCGTCTTTGAAACAGTCATATGATTCCATAACAATGGACGGTTGATCCTCTTCTGAAAGCATCTCATTCAAGAACTGGGAGTCCTCAATGACTTGTACCATTGCCTCAAGATGATCTTTCGCGATACCGTAGTTCTTCATATAATGTTCCTGAACGCTGACGAGAGACACCTCAGCCATATCATGTTTCGAACTTTTCTCCACATATCCGTATCTTCTAAGAATCTCAGCATTAGGGTGCTCTCCATAAGTGTTGAAAACTTGCTCGCCTGCTTTAATGGGTTTTATCGACTTCATAACAAGAGCAGTTCCGCTGTAGGTGAGTTTTGCATTCCACAGATTAGTGTCCGCATTCAAAGTATCAGCAAGAGGCACCATGGATTTATAGTAGTTGTCTTGCGAAATGTCAATCTCCTCTGTCTCTTCCATGTCTTCGTCCTCTGAAGCGTCCACTTCTGGCTCAGCACTTCCATCATCCAGCTCTTGTTCGTGATCTTCTCCCTTTTCCTCTTCCTTGTCTTCGGCCACCTCATCCTCATCTTCATCTTCATCTTCATCCTCTTCGTCTTGAACATGTGGGTCTTCCACATCAAAAGAATAAGACATAACAATCGTAGCAGCGTAATGGAAATCTTGCAAGCTTACTTTACGGAACTCCTCTACTTGCAAATCATCTGCAATTTGGGGGAACAATCTTCCATACATACTCTCAGCTTCTTCTCTACCAATTCTGTCAACCACATAAGAGGGCTTCAAAGCCTCGAGCTCTTCATTAGACCAAAACATGAGCTGTTGAAAATCCTCAGCTTTTTGAGGAATAACGGATAGGTAGGGCCACCACTTGGAAGACTCCCGTAAGATGTTTCTCTCGTAAAGAAGACATATAATGACAGCTTCCCATTGACCTAATTTCTGAAGCTTTTCTAGCACTCCTGGTTTGCTTGCGAGAGGACTCGTCTCAACATTGATAATCGCTTCTCTGGGAATTGTGAATAATACCTGGTCCTCTGCAATGTCTTGAGTAGCTATCAAACCTCGGCCTTGATTGGTTTGGCGAAGATCCGATATACATACCTTTTCAGAAAGCTCAAACCCGTTGTTTTCGAGCCACTCGGAGTAAGCCTTGGTGTGTTCCTCGAAAGACATGTTTTTTTTTTTTTTTTTTTTTTTTTTTTTTTTTTTTATGCAGATGAGGTGTGGAAGCCATACATTCCCTTGATTCGGGTCTCTTCCGCGAAGTTGGCTTGAAATATAATAATTACTTGAATGATAGATGTAGTCGGAGCCTTTTTTGCTTGGCACTGTCATTGAATTATCACAAACTGCAATATTTTTTGGTTACCCATGTGTTTACGAAGCCAAAAACATTTACACAGCCGTATATCCCAACCCTTTTGTGTGATTGCACCCAGAATTAGTCTCTTGATACTTTCCATGACTCAGTAAATCAGAATGGGCTCATTGAGCTCACATTGTGATGCACAAAGTACTAGATTTGCCTTTAATTGACGACTCGAATACTCTCAAGCGGACAGCTCGTGGATATTATATGGCCATAAATGGATTTGTATAGACTCTCATGAGTAGTCTCCACTTCAGTGCAATTAGCTAAACTCAGGCGCTGCTTTCTCTCTACTCGCCCTTGTGTTGCTGGTTGTGTAATAAATGCTTCTCACATCCCCATTAAGAAGGTTGTTGGGATCAGCTTCAGTTTGTCAATCGCCGAAAGGTCTTCATGCCCTGACTCAAGGGTCGCCTATGTCAAAAGGCTTCTCTGTATACGTGGTAATTGAACTTCCCTGCCACTTTCAATATTCTATCCGGAATTTTCTTCATTCAGCTACATAGAGCTCAGCAAGGTGCGATCATATTGATCTCAGGCCACCAGGAGATTTCTGTCATACTAAATTGCATGGCGAAATCGAATACCAAAGAAGAAGGCTCTGCAAATCACGTTACTTCTCCCTGAAAGAAGATGTCTATTCTTACGGGTGATCAATACAGATCATTTTATCCACAGACGATATTAACCAATCAGGTTATCAAACAAGGAGTGAAATACCCTTATAGTTCACACCATCTCCACTCGTTAATACTACGGACAGTGGGCGGCGGCATATATGAGACATTTCAACGTTCTAAAAGGTGACTGTCATAGCAGCGCTACCAACTTTGTGTGTTGTCGCGTTGACTTAAGCTCCCTACCAAAGGCAGTGTCTTTTAAGAATTTCCATGGGTTCAACAGTCTGCCTCGTTTATTACACTTCAACATCGAAGGTAATATCCAACTGTCGAAACGTGTGTATGATTGTGAGCTCCATCTTATCCCACTTATCCCAGTCACGCGGGAATAGTTCGGCTCACATGAACCGTAAATTTACTGGAGCCTCATGCTAGCAGCTTCTGAAAAAGAGAAGGTAGAAGAGCCTGTCAGCAGTTCCAGGGCCACATCTCAGGACATGTACCAGCAGTTCAACGATGACCAAAGATTCGCGTTTGACTCTTTCACGACACATTTGAAAGCCGACAGTGACGACAAGATAACTTACACAAGAATATCCAGTCAATCTCTTCTGCGCTGCTTCTACGCACTTATCATATTCTCCACAATATACGGTCTGCCTAAACTCTATGCAATGGGAAATGCATGGTGGTCGTCCACGTGGCAGTGTGAGCATTCACGCCTTGACTTTGAATGATGACGACCTTTTCAGACATTTTTTATGCGAAAACCAGTACATCCGGAGGACCACCAAGCGTTGGATACTGGCTGACCCTATGCATATACGTGGTTAGATCATTTCCATTGTATACTGTCTATAGGATGACTTGTTCAACGTCCCGTTCTTTACGGCCATCTGCATCAAAGCATACATAGTCCGCTGTCATATTTCTTATGTACACGCCGCCTCAGCGATGACAGAGAAGCAAGCGTCTACAAACATATCGCGATAGGGGTAGATTACTATCATACACCACCACAATAATCAATTGCGGTACGAAGAGTCATCTGTCCAGAATCCCACCCGTACACCTTTTTCTGGAAGAATCCATCCTCATCGCTGGCGCATATATAATCGCAACTCCACCTACACGCAGCATAATGTCAGCCGAGGAATTTAAAGCGCAGGGAAACAAATTTTTCGCCGAAAAGAACTTCTCTCAAGCAGCGGAGTCATTTACCAAAGCGATTGAAGCATCAGCAGCTCCCAACCATGTATTGTATTCAAACAGATCCGCGTGTTTTGCTTCGCTGAAGGATTTCCCTCAAGCCTTGCAAGATGCTGAGGAATGTGTGAAAATCAACCCTTCGTGGGCCAAGGGGTACAACAGAGTTGCATCCGCCCATTACGGTTTGGGAAAGCTGGAGGAAGCAAAGTCACAGTATGAAAAGGCTTTGTCGATTGACCCGTCAAACGCTATGGCAAAAGAAGGCCTGAAGGCCGTACAGGAGGCTGCTGACAATGGCCCAGATATGGGATTGGGCCGAATTTTCAGCGACCCAAATATGATTGAGAAACTCAAGTCCAACCCAAAGACTGCTGATATGATGAAGGACCCTGAGCTGGTGAAGAAAGTAGAACAGATGAGGTCGAACCCTCAGGCCATGGCCGGAGAGTTTATGGCCGATCAGAGGCTTATGACGATCATGGCCACCTTGCTTGGAGTGGATCTCAGCATGGGTGGTCAAAATGCGGCAAATCAAGGTGCGGCAGCTCAAGACACGGAGATGAAAGATTCTACCAAGGAAGAGACGAAAATTCCAGAGC
>JAJLSF010000012.1:0-75358 GCA_030567395.1 Citeromyces hawaiiensis
CCCGAAAGTGTTGCTCGGTTATGGGATCTCCTTTTTCTATAGATGGCTTATCAGCTGGAATTCTTTCATTATGATATTAAACCGGGGATAATATGCTTTACTGTCAATTGAGAACTCCTTATTCGGTCGGATGCCTTTGTGCTCATGATTTAATTTGCTAGGATGACAATCTTTTGGGAACTTACTAGTGGTTGTTTGCGTCATCTTTTTGCGCCCCCATAATGATATTCAGGATATACTCGCAATGTGACAAGAGAAACTATGAAAAGTTGGCTCGTATATGTGAAAACCGTAAGTTTGGTGCTTTAAAATAGTTTGACCAACTCTTTTGAGTCTTCACTAAGAGAGGGTCCCGAGGAGTTTCTGTAAGTGTCAGTGCTGTAATGCTCCAGATTGTTGGTGTCCATATTAAGTTTAGCTATTGTGAGAAAACGTGAATTGGCTATATCTCTGTTTCTATTCTTCTTTTTCTCTCTTTTCGCAGTGCGGAAACACCAATCTTATACGTCTACCGTCTGCATGCAGCCATTTCTCCCTTATCCCGTCAACGCCGAAGTCAGAACCATTGAGGAACCAATCAGGTCGTTCGCATACGCCTCGGAATCCCGGAATCAATTTCGGGTCCGATTCTGGCGACATGATTCATGCACATTACGTAGCTAAGGCTGCACTAATGCGTTGGCCAATAGCTTGCAGCTATCTGAATCTAATACCGATGCCTCCGACCAAAAACTCACCAAGGATAACCCCACACATATGTTGTTGGCATATGCATTCACTCGCATAGAGCGATAGAGCGATCATCTAATATGGAATTATTATGCTAAGAGAGCCGACTGATCTCGAATCAAACTCTCTCCGTAAGACTGTTCACCTTCGTCACTAAATGGAAGCAGGTGTTAGTATACCTCTTCCTATCCAGTACGCTATTGTATTGGACCACAGATGGGCTTCACACCGTACGTGCTATTAATTTGTTGGTAACATATACTTCACTTACGTTCTGTATCCAACAGTTTCATAAGTAAACTTTGTTAGGGACCCGTCAGAACGATTTTTGACTTTAATCTCTCTTGACTATTGGGGAATTTTCCTCCACAGGGCTAGAATCTTAACCAACAATTGTCCGTCGTGCCGCAGAGGCTCTTTGATTAAGCGTGGGTGTAACTTAAGGGTATATCTTAAGTAACTTCTGACAAAGTTTGAGCAGAGTTGTTCGAAACTGTCAGAGGTTTAGTCCTTGACTGGTTATTGATGAACAACCAATAAGCTTATTCTGTGACATGACCGATGTGAGTTGGTATTAATCACTGATAGCGTGTAGCCTGATTATTTCAATCCTTGTTGTAATTGTTTGCACTCATCAAGTTCCCAGTTAATTTCTGTCTATTAAGTGGACAGACTCGCTCCTTTGTACCTACCAAGCCGTCTGCTGCCAATCCTCCCGTTCTATGCAAAGCAGCGCATAATCTGAGTCCAGAACGTAATAGAACTGCCAATCATCCGGAAATGAGGCGTTGCCCAGCCGCCTCGCAGTATGCAAGTTGGCATAAAAGGCAATAAGCTGAATATATGTCACCAGTGTCAAACGTAATAGTTCGACTCGAACATCACCCACAGGAGGCTCGTGGTTGATCAATGTAGGTATATAACCAAAGGCTTTTATAGATCCTGGAAGGACCGGTCGTTGGATCTCAACTCCTCACATAATATCTGTGGTATGCGGTCTACTGCACACGCATGCGTCTGCATTATCTTGCATTAGCAGTGGAGCATATTTGTTGGGCTTATGCATGAGAGAATAACTTATGCTCAGATCATTTCTCGGGGAAAACTACCTTTCTTCCTGGAAAGTCGGGAGTGTCGCCCCAGATCTTTCCCGCTGACATTGCAGAGTAACGGACTGGATTTATCGTATAGCAATAACTGTTGGAAATTTCACGCTATCGCTGACAATCTCTGTGATGAAAAGATCGAGCCTTCCATCTTCCGTAGCAAGTGCATCTTCAAATGTACTCTATTGGTATTCCAGGTGAATGAAATACATGTACCTAGAGTTGACAACCGGGGAAGAATCCCTTCTCGTCATCGGGTGATATCAGTCGCCTTGGATGTAGCTTTAGATTGTATCTCTTCATAGCGGCTTGTAGATATTCAGACAATCGATTTTAATAGGCCTTTAATTGGTTGTGATTCTTTTTTTGGGAACCCAAATGACCTATTTGAGTACGTCCGAGATGCAACAGTTCAATCATGCTGTTATTACAGTATTCTGCGCACATCAGGCAAGCATTCTAACAAATCTTTTGAGAATGTATACGTTGACTAGCAGCGCTTGAACCTGAGTTTCCCAATCATTAAATACTTTGCTACGTGAAAGCCGGCTCAATATCTTATACATCGACTGAACCCTTTAACATTGTATCACAAAGTGAGTACTGGTTTTTCCAAGTTGTTTTTAAACGCAAGAAATCGAATTTAACATAGATTGTCAGGGCTCAGCCCTAATGCACCGAGCCCGGTTAGGACTAGTATATAGGACAGTATAGAGAGGCATTACACTATCAATAAAGATCCTCACCATCTAATCCATACATACACAGATTTATCGGATGAATTTCCATGTCAATCTTTAGACTCGACAGGTTATTTTCGCAGGGCATAAAAGCGTAGCCAAAAATCATCTCGGAGCATGTCTGCATAATATTGCAGGTCGCATTTGTTGGAGGCCTAACTTTGCTTCTTCATACAACATACCTAAATCACTACTTACTCGTATACACTTACTCCTTTTTATACTTTTTTTGAATATTTCCAGAACATTCTGCTCACATCAGTCTGGAACCTTCCATATGCACGTATCATGCATGACCGCAAATCACGTGCATTTCACGTGCAGACTGTCTAATTCCAACAGCATTCGCCTCTACTAAGAGACCCTCATGGAATACATCGAGAAGTTGATACACTTTACAAGACATGATAAGTGCTTCTATTGGTCTTTTCTCACCTTTCAGTTTTACATCCTTATGATCTTCAAGCAACATGTCTATATATATGTGGCTTCCTGTATTGAAATGCAGACAATAAAGTCCTATTGGGCAGTTTTTGTGGCTTCTGTGACTAAACAATCCATATTTTACCCACCTTCTTTTGATTTCGATTTGTACCAAGGGATAATTCACCATTTGTCCCTATACTATACGAGCTATCGTAGTCTCCATCTCCTTTCCCTTCTATCAATGCCCTTCTTAGCAAAAGCAGTAAACTCTTCCAACGCGGTCGCAAAAGGCTACACTTTCAATCAAGTAAATATGGCGATGTTCAATAGCATGAGCCTCCTCGTAATCTGCTGTTTCTACATCATCGCGTGAGACAAACACATAATATATATAGTGAATGCGATGCAAGCTCACTATTTCTATTGGGTCGCGGCTTCACTTATGACCCTGCACTTTAGGAAAGGCGGAGGCTGCCTCGGTAAAACTGTTGCCGACGCATGCCGACAAGTCCAAACTTGGTGAGGTGTGGCTTATTTCCTGCAATCTGGTAGACCAAACGTATACAGTGCCTCACCAAGCCGTATGTTCCTCTTGGTCGATAACTATGTTAGGGTCAGCGGGAATAATCATAACGAGATCACCTCCCCGGGACTCGAACCCGAAAATGCCCATCGATCTCGGACTCAGCAGAATCACAAAACTTCTCGCTTTATTAGGCAACCCTCACCTCCACTGGAAGGCTATCCATATTGCTGGCACGAATGGCAAAGGGTCGATCTGTGCGTATTTGTCATCTATTTTGACCCAGTCGCACATCAAAAACGGTAAATTCACCTCACCTCATCTGATACACCAATGGGACTGTATAACGATAGACAACAACCCCATTGACCAAGACACATTTTCCTCGACGCAGCGTAAGATTGATGCTTTGAATCGTGAAAATGACGTGAATGCTACCGAATTCGAAATTCTAACGTGTGTAGCTTTTGAAGTGTTTCGAATGAGCCGAGTTGAGATCGGCATAGTAGAAGTAGGGCTCGGAGGACGACTCGATGCAACAAACGTTCTTCCTCCTGCAACCCAATCCGGTAATGGGGTGATAGCTACAGGTATCGCCAAGATAGGCATGGATCACGAGGGTATTTTGGGAAACACGCTCGGCGAGATCGCTTTCGAGAAGGCTGGCATCATCAAAAGCGGTGTGCCCTGTGTAGTTGACGAGACCAACGATGCAGAGGTTCTGGCTGTTATCAGAAAGGTTTCTGAACAGCTTTCTGAACAGCTTTTTTTCGTAAAAGGATCCAACCTCGTCTCCCCACTAAAAGGGTCCTATCAAAAAGTGAATATGGGCATTGCTTTGGAGATAATCTCCCAATGCAAGAGATTGTACCCGGATATTTTCACATCAGTAGACGACAACACAATCGCAGAGGGTATCAGAAAAGTGCAATGGGCGGGCCGTCTTCAGCACACAGTTCTGTCTGTTGATGGCGAAAAGCTCCCCGTGCTGATCGACGGGGCCCACAATGCGCAGGCTGCAAAGGAACTCGCTCACTACGTCAACACCAAAGTTAGAAAAAATCGTCCCCTTATCTTCGTGATCGCCATCACAAAGGGCAAGGACTGTGGGTTCCTTTCGCAACATCTGATACAAGAAAATGACATTGTCATCGTCACAAAGTTCGGCCCCGTGGCTGGAATGCCATGGATACAACCGTACAGTCCAAAGGATCTGTCCCCCTTTTTGAAAGGGCTGGAAAGGAACCAAATTCACAAAACTCAACACGTTGGTGACGCTATTGAGATGGCTCGTTCTATAAGAAGAGACACGTCCCACGAGATTGTCATTTGCGGCAGTCTCTATCTAGCAGGGAACGTCTTGAAATTATACTCTATTTGATGGGCTTCCCCTTCTGTATCCGCCTGACATTCTTGCACCATCTCTTTACTTCTGGCGCATTTTCAGTCACATTTGCCAAAAACGGATGCTTGATCAGCTGATGCGGAGACCATCTTTGGGACTCTTGCTTTATCAGGCACATGTCTATAAAGTTGCATAGTTCTGGGCTGAATCCAGCTGCAGGTTTAAGCGACGGAGGAGTCTCATTGACTATTCGCTGCAAAAGATCCAAAATCGAATCCGGTCCCATCATTTCTTCTCCAAAGGGGAATTTTCTCGTTGCCAGCTCTATGAGCATCAACCCCAACGACCACACATCTCCTTTGACCGAATAAACCCCTCCTTGAATCCGCTCCGGAGACATATACGTCGAAGTACCTACAAACGTGTCTGCAATGGAGTTGATCAGCTCTCTGGAAACGCCAAAATCGCATAGCTTCATTGTGCCGCGAGAATCTACCAGAACATTGGAAGGTTTAACGTCCCGGTGGATGATTCGATGGTTGTCGTATAAATAGTTTAATCCGTTTAAAACGCAAAATGCAACCTGCGCAATAACCATTTCCGGTAGATGACCCACACTTTTAACTATCTTGTCTAAAGAACCGCAATCAACGTATTCCATACAGATGATCACATCTCCCTCGTTGAGAAATGCACCGTAAAACCCAATTATATACGGAGAGTCGCACTCGTGCATTATACGGAGCTCTCGGATGATCTGCGTCTGAATCACTTGCTTAGCCTCAAGGTGAATCGTTTTCCTAGCCATAGTTTTACGTGTCGGCACGTGCAAAACTTTAGCTACTGCGCCAGAATTGCCATGGCCCAGCTGCTTCAGAGTAAGCAGCTCTTCCATCTTGAGGTTGAGCTGGTACTCTATCCCGAGCTCCAGATTTTGAATATCGCTGATAAGCTCGTCTGTTGATGCCTTAGCATCGGGGTCTTTGAACAGCTTTGCCTCCGCAGGCGGAGCAGAAGATGGCGCGTCCAGTGTCAATTTCTTTAGATTTCGACGTTTAAGCGTCTTGGGACGAAGAACAGACTCCTGAGAGGCTCTATAAACCGGATCTGCTTGTTTTGAATCCATTTATTAAGAGGGTCGTGTGAGAATCGATTTTTGTACACACACATATATATAAAAAAAAAAAACAAAAAAGAAAAAAAAAAATGAGGAAAATCAAAAACACCACCCAAAATGCAACAGCAACATCTACTTATACAGAGAACAAACAGCCATCAACAATCGTAAATCAAATGCATCCACGTGCAGGACGTTCAGACAGACCCAACTGGCTGAAGAGCCTCTCTAAACACCGCATGACGTTTGAAATGCAACTTTCGTGAATTTTTTTTTGCTTTTTTTTAATATTTTTTTGCTTTTTTTTGTCTTTTTTTTATAATTTTTCTGGTTTTTTTGTTTTTTTTTGTTTTTTTTTGGATTTTTTTGGCTAATAGTGAGGCTGCGGTTGACCTTGCACGGGCATGCCTGGTGGATATGACGGCTGAGAAGAGTAACCATTGTGAGAATGGCCGTTTCTAGGTCTACCCTCATTTCCCTTGGGGAGCTCTTCCAGTTTAAACGGCCTGGGGATAGACTCGGCATCTTCAGACACATAGAGGGACTTGTCGATTTCCGCAGGGATGGGCTTGATTTCTGTGCCAAGTTCCTGCTCAATCTTGTAAAGATTGAATCTGTCGCTCCAGTTGATCAAGTTGATGGCGATTCCAAAGTGTCCGAATCTTCCCGACCTACCGATCCTATGCAAGTAAGTTTCAGCTGTTTTGGGAAAGTCGAAATTGACAACAACGTTGACCGCCTGGATATCTATACCTCTGGTAAGCAGATCCGAGCACACGAGGTTTCTCACTTTACCCTGGCGAAACTCGTGGAACACCTTATTTCTAGAAGCCTGTGGCATTCTAGCATGACTGTAGTAACAAGAGTAGTTGAGATCTGTAATTTTCTTGGACAGTAACTCGACTCTGTTTGTGGAATTGCAGAAAATGATAGACTGGTTGATTTGCAATTTGGAAAAAAGGGTATTGAGACAATGCAGTTTTTGTTTCTCTTCGACAAACGCATAGTATTGGGTGATACCGCGAAGAGTGAGTTCATCCATCAAATTGATCTCGTATGGCTTGTAGAGATGCTGATCCATAAAGGATTTTACCGCTAATGGGAAAGTGGCTGAGAAAAGTAAAGATTGGTAGCCGTTTGATCCATCCTCGCGTCTTGGCGGGAAAAATTTCAAAATTTGCTCAATAATGTTTTTGAACTCACGAGAAAGCATCTTGTCAGCTTCATCCATAACAAACATTTTACACTGATCAAACTCTGCCAACTTGCGGCTAGCCAAATCTAAAATTCTGCCTGGAGTGCCCACCAAAACGTGTACGGGCTCATTTAGCCTGAGAATATCATCTCTGAGTGAGGTACCACCTGTGGTGACCATAACTCTTATACCTAAATGTTTGCCGAGGGTCTTGACCACTTGAGACGTCTGAAGGGCAAGTTCTCTCGTTGGTACTAAAATGAGCGCTTGAATTTTGTTCACCTTTGGTTTCAATTTCTCCAAAGTGGGTATAACAAATGACGCCGTCTTTCCCGTTCCATTCTTAGCGCGCGCCAATACATCTCTTCCCATAAGCGCAACAGGGATCGATTCTTCCTGAATTGGCGAGGGCTTTTCGAATCCTGCTTCGTAGATGCCCATCAAGAGCTCCCGTTTTAAGTGGAACGATTCGAATGTGTTTCCCTTTGTACTGAGCACATCATCTGTTTGCGGACGAGCGTCCCTCTTTGGCAGATTTAACTGATTTTTCCAATCCCTTTGACCGTTAGCCGTTGGTTCTAGCTAAAACTTACTGTGACATTGAATAGATTTTGTCAACTATGAACTTGTGAGTGGATAATTTGCCGGCCAATCGCGATAATGACAGACGCGGGGTTACCCGGGCGGGACGTGCGGTAACCAATTATATCTTCCATCTCATCTCATCTCATCTCCTCTCCTCCTCTCCTCTCTCAAAACCCTCAAGGTAAATCGCAGCTGAGCACACGTATGAGCTGCGTGTCTCTTAAAAATAGCCTTCAAAACACTTTTCTGCGTAAAGTAAAAGTTGTTCACCTCTAAAGCGATCATCTCGTGCGATTCGCGAACCTCAGCACACAGAGTTCTAAAGCTCTTTTGCTTACCTTCGAGAACCCTCTTGAGTTTCTCGAAATACTTTTGTCTTTTACTCTGCACCATCCCGGCCAGAAAAGACCCTCCCACGCTTGTACCGCCTCTGTTTTGCATCTGCTCCTCCACCCTCCGGATGATCTCCTCCTGAGACCGCGGCACAACCGTGTTGTCGTCGTTGAGCTCGTGCAGCAGCTCTGGGTGGAAAAGCGACGTCACAGACGGCTTATCGGACCCATCCAATTTGCGTCTGTAGATCCTCTCCTCAATCTCATTGAGCCGCTCCAGTTCCTGAGTCAGCTTTAAAATCTCCCCATACGCTTCCCACCACTTGTCTATCCGCTCATTAGCAAAAGCCTCAATTCGGCACGTGAGCTCCTTTAAAGCGCACCCCAAAAGACATACATTCTTCTGCAGACATACATCGGCAGCGAGACGCGGAGACACAAACTGCAAGCACTGCGTCAGCCTCTTGATCGTTTCAGTAGGAACATCCGATAGGATTCTCTGAGCAGACTTTAGCTTTACAGATCCACTTGAGAATCCTAGAAAATGTGACTCCAAGTAAAGCTCGTCGGCCAAGTGGTGATCCAGCGCAACTAGACTCTCGCATAGTCTCACGTATACGGAGTCCAGCCGCTTGAGCTCGTTCAACGAGTATTTTGTAAACATCTTCATCTCTGAAATCTCTTCGCACGACAGATCATGCCCAGCTTTGTTTTTTTGCCTCTCGAGCTGCTTGATAAACTCGTATTCCTGCAGCGGATCTTTGGTAAGGAAAAAGTTCTTAAAACTATCATGCGAGCTCACAAATTGATTTCGGCAGATGAATGTAAGCAGTCTATTCAGGTGGCCTGCCAACTTGTTAAGCTTGAGCTTTTTCGCATTGTCCAAATTCTCGATATTGAACGCAACCGACGATAAGACAAGCATAGAGTCGGTATTGAAGGGTAGATATGTGTTAGCCAGTTTAAGCAGCTTGAGTAGCTTTACAAAATCGTCGTACTTTCGAGTCACAAATGGGCCCCCTCTAGTTTTGAATAGCAGCACAACGTTGTTGTTCATGTCGCACGTAGCTCTAACCACAATCACCGGGAATCCGACATCGGTCCCATGTATACGCTCTATAAATGCCTCTATAATAGCATCCTCAATCTTATGTCCAATCTCTGAGGGCGGTTGTTGTTTCCGCAAAAGATCAAACACATTGACATGCAAAGCGGGATCAGAAGCTTCCAAGTCCAGCTCTTGCTCCTTGAGTATCTCAACAACACAGTCCAGCTTGCTGAACTTGACGTACTGCATGACAGGAGAGATATTGGAAGAGTTGAATGCGTTAAAGTCCATAATCCCGCTATGGAAAGCTTTAATCACTTTACGGAAAGTACCGCCGTCTTTCACAATGTGCAGAATGGTGTTTCCCTTTTTGTCTGTGTGGTCTCTGAAATCAAATTTCTTGTTGCTCCGCTCAAGCCACCTAGTCAGTTCCACGATGGCATAGTCAATCATTTCAGAGTATTTGGGATGGTCGTAACACCGCACAAGGGCAAAAAATGGTGTCTGACCATTCACATCTTTACTCTCCCAATTTATATAAACCCCAACTTCAGGGATCAACTCATGCATGCAAAAAAGGTTATGCCCAACGTTTCTCGTGTGTAAGGTGTCGGTGACTCGGAAAAACTCAAACAGCTCGTCATCGGTGCCTTGCAGGACAATATCGGCTATACACTCCATGATGGATGCATTTCCAGAGACCAAGGCTGCATGTAAAAGGGTAGAGTTATTGCCATCCCGATCTTCCAGAACATCCTCAAAGGAGAACATTGTCTCGTCCCTCAAAAGCTCTTCAAGCACTGTGTAACAGTTTTGGTGAATCGCTAGCATCAGACACGATCTCCCGTCGAGGTCGCGAGCCTTGATAAAGGTTCCGCCAGCATCAAGCAAGCGACATGCTATCATGACACTGATCTCTTTGCAAACATGAGCTATATGTCTCGGGTTTTCCCGCTCAGTCTTGGGATCGAGAGAGTTGATCAGAGACCAAAATCTATCATTTGCAGACGAACATTCCTTGAGGATATCCACATTCGACGGTTCTTCCATGTGATTCAATACACCTTCAAAAGTAGATATCACGTATCCCGTGAACCCGATGCTTTCGTTCTCGTCAAACCCATACAGAAAATTCTTGATGTAGAAAATGTGTGTAGGCAAGTTGCAGACGTTAGCTTGCGATACCAACAGCACAACAAGCCCCACAAGAGTATCTGCATCGATGATTAGGTTTTGATCGCCTGTGGTGAGACACTGGAAAGCCTGAATGAGAATTTCACATCTGAACTTTGCGCTATTGGCGAGGCTTAAAGGACGCAGTATATCGATGCATTTTTTAATTCGATTCAACAGAACCACCTCCTCGTGCGGCTTCAAAGAGGCAGGAAGACCCACTTGGTTCAAGCTCAAGTGACCAATATCAGGCAGATTACGATCCAGCGTACTACTCTCCAGCTTCTTTAAACACATCCACAATTTGTCGTGCAAATTAAGCTCCACATACTCCTGAACACACTCTTCTATTCTTAGGTGGGGGAAAGCCTCAAACACCGTGTGGATCACATTAGGCTCGAGACTGTCAAACAATTTTTTCGCTCTCTTTGTGGCCTTTTCGAAACGCACAACAACCTGGTCTCGGTCTGAAACTTGTTTGAGATTAAACTCTTCGAAAAGTCGTCTCAGCTGATCCCCAATGGTGAAACTTATTATGGAAAATTGTCGAGCTAGCTGCTCAAAAGATGGCTGGTTATGGGGTTCACTTCTGACCGACTCTAATGACACTTCCGGTAATATCGAAAGCCCAGGAATACCTCGCGGACATGGTTTCCCCCATAACGATCTATCTATATATATGACTAGTATAGAAGCCTGCTGGCTCAAACACAAAATTTCCTTGCGTATAATTCGGCACGAGTTTTTAACACCAAACCCAGCAGCTGTGAATATGATTCCCTGCTTAACGGTGATTTCTCTTCCTGCAGCCGTCTTGTATGACTGAGGGGATTTGGATGGACGTAGATTTCGTGCCAGCGGAACTTTATTCTTGGCCCCGATTTGAACAAGGTGATTGATGAGGAATTCCGGGTTCTGGCAGAGCTCCTTGTAAGTCAGTCCTGATTGCAGATCTTTACTTAGCCATAGAAACGACGTCTCGGGAACTAGCAATGCGTACGCATGCGGCGCGGCTGTGAGCTTATTGATAACGTCTTTGGCTGGGTATTTTGAAGGATTGGGGCTGTTAAATATCGTTTCAATCAATGGGTTGAGGACCGACGCTCGCTTGTCCGATGACATTAAAGATATCCCATGTACAAAATGCACTCAAAATCAGAGGTCCCGAATATGTGAGGATGTGTGCCTTCTTTTTGCTTTCTCTTTAAAGGCTGTCATTATCTTGATTGGTTTCACTATCTCTGAGGTCTATCTTAATGAGACTTTCAGACGGGTAAGTCATGTAAGCCAGTTATAACACGACCTTGAATTTCAAGTCATTACACCATTCTGGAGAATAATATTACAGTCCGCAAAGAACCAAATGAGGATTGACTGACAAAAATGCATTTGAATTTATGTTTTTGCCTCACTAGAATACTATCAACAATAACTGAACAAGTTCTTTTAATTGTTTCAAGAATTCAGCTTGACGTTGTTAAGTATACATGTCCAAGACGAAAGAGTCGCAGCGCCTTGTGCTTCCATCTACCGAAACCACCAATGGGCTCTATTAAGCTTGCTTGACTAGGCATTTCCTTTAAATTAACTTTCCTAGAAAGGCAATACATCTAGCGCTTGGGGGGGGGGACGTTAATTTCTCACATTGATTGCTCGACAGAAGACGAATAGAGATGTATTGCCTTTCTTGGTGGGATTATTCCTTTTATGGCATAGTTGTGTAAATTTGCAATCATTAGAAACGGTATTTCTGTTGTGTTCCGTTGAATGCGAGTCTAGTATCTGTTCCCCTACTTTCCTTAAATGAAATGTGTTGAAGAGTGAGTATTACGATACTACTAACTAGATAGATTTATTCCGTAAAGCCAGTCTGTGGTCCAACAAAGTGGATCGGATTCATGAGGCACGACGCCTGTTTCCATATATATAAAAAAGGCGCAAGCTGCTTTATGAGAGAAAGCCGATCTGAGCATCTATCGGTTATCCTGTTTTGCAGAAGTCCATTAATTGATCTGCTCCACTGTTCTTGTAGGAATGGAAAGATCTGTACAGGTTATTGGGTAGTTTCAGCAATGATAGCTCTGACTGACTCGATTCTGAGCTACGTCAAAGACAGCCCTTTAGAGGTTATCTTTCTCTTTAATGCTTGGATGAAGCTTGAACTGTTATTAACGTCCTTTAGCACTGAGCAATGGCTGAAACCACATTTTGTTTCGGTTCCAACCTGCACAACAAAATTGAATCACTTGTTATCGGCATATTATGATGCATGTGTACTTTACTGCTTGTAATGGCCTACAGCGTATAGGTAAAACCTAAAATGAATCGTAAAATATCAATCGGAAGGCTTACCATGGAATCCTCGGAGTAAGCCTGGCGACTCGATCATGGAACTCCATCTCCAAAAGGTTTGTGTATTTGAACTCTCAGTTAGGGAGCCCCTCCCTTGAAGTGGCATATACTGATCCAAAGAGAGAATTTGCCGCCGGTTTTCTTGTTTATATCTAACAGCTTGTCATACAACAGCTGAGAGCCAATGTCGCATGACAGCCTCCAGTCGTAACCAAAATCGTGCACATCAGTTTTGCCGTTCTTCAGTTTCTTGATGAGCCGTTTGGAAATATGACTGTGTAGAAGGATCCGTCAACGTTGGAGCCCAAAGCGAAAAAGGAACTCGCACTGGACTTGACGAGCTTCATGGCACTGGTTGTGGCATTTAATCGAAAGACGCATTTTCTCACAAGTTTCTGTCCTTGCAAAGAGAGTGGGTCTTCCGGGTCGTAATTGAACAGATGCAGAATCTGCTTGGAGTCTGCTACAACAACATCAAGTTCTCCGTTGTCTATAATGAACTCGGCACAGTCGACCCCAAAGCGAGAAACGTCTTTGCCGAGCATAATCATGCGGTATGGCTCTGCGTCAAACCCTACAAGCACCAGCCCACGGGTGGAGTCCCCGAGAATCACCATATTCTGAAAGCTTTTCAGTTCGGTGACATAAATGGAAGTATCCACTATAAGCCACAGGGACCACGGTATTATCCTCTCGCAAATCGAGCACAATCACCTTTTGACCCTGTGACACAAGAAACCTCCCGGAGACATCGCATACAGAAGTGCAAGCTCCACGAGTCGCTTCAAAAGTGACTTGCTTGAACTTGTGGTTTGTCTCTGGTCTTCCCAGTTTAGGGATAATGTCGATAATCTCGTAAACCCGGAAACACCCGTTGGAGCTCAGATCTTCAATACGGTATTTGCCGGGCCCACACAAGACAAACTCTTTGAGCTGTGGCGCCTAACCTGGGAAATGAGTCATGGATGTATCCAGGGTAACGCTCTTGACGGACATCCCCACTTCTGTGTCCTGAAGCTCTATTCTGTCTATAACGGTCCACGATATCGGAGATAATAAGTAAACTTTCTCATCTTTTATAGACTTTAGGTTCGAATAGGGCATAATGAGCTTTTGAAAACAGCATATATATGATGTGTTGGATAGAGAACGTAAGTGAAATATATTTTACTAACACCTTTACAGCACGTACAGCATAAAGCCTATCCGTGGTTCACTATAATAGCATACTGGATAGGAAGCTCTGCTGCTTCCATATAGTGACTAAGGTAAACAGTCCTACGGAGAGAGTTTGATTCGAGATCAGTCGGCTTTCTTAGCGTAAATTCCATATTAGATGATCGCTCTATCGCTCTATGCGAGTGACCGCATATGCTAACAACATATGCGTGGGGTTACATAATAGTATACTTCCCCAGGAAGGCCGGATTGGCGTGCGGTTACGTAAAGGGTAACCCGAATCTCCCTTGGTGAGTTTTTGGTCGGAGGAATCCGATATTAAATTCAGATAGCTGCAAGCTATTGGCTAACGCATTAAGCATTAGCTACGTAATGTGCATGAATCATGTCGCCAGAATCGGATCCGGAATTCCGAGGCGTATGCGAACGACCGATTGGTTCCTCAACGATTCTGACCACGGCGTTAACGGGACAAGGGGGAAATGGCTGCATGCAGACGGTAGATGTACAGGATTGGTGTTTCTTTCTGCGAAAGGAGAGAGAGAATTCGGGATAGAAACCAATATATTACTTCTCACTATGAACAATTTTAATGCAGACGCTAACATGATACTTTCAAATTAGTGTTGGATCTGATACCAGAATGATATGAGCAGAATGTTCTGGAACTATTCAAAAGAAGTATAAAAAGAAGTAAGTAGTGAATTAGGTATGTTGTATGAAATACAAAGTTAGGCCTCCAACATAGATTAGTCCCGGTTTTTTTCTTGAATATATAGTTGAATGTCTGATTTATGTGATTGGGGGAACCAAAATGCAAATATTTGCGTGAACCCGGCAAAAAGACAAAGCAAAAGCTCTAACAACTTGGCTCAAGACTTTGGGACATCTATCTGCTAAACTTTGACGAAAAGTTGTGGTGTTTCAGCTCGTTTTCAGGCTTTCCTGTTGGAAACGACTCGAGCTCAGCTGTTGGTACTTCTTTCTCCTCGCCCAATGGACCTTTTCTTTTGACATGCGATCTAAGGCTTCTGAACCACTTGAGCTTGGGCTCACCGGTGATCTCAGTGTCCGGCAGGATCCTAGTGACTGTTGAACGCGGGGGGATCTCCAATGGACAGTAAACGGTGTCGCTGGCGTATCGTCTTTCAAAGTCTTCCAGGTCGTGGAATGATTCGCTTGGCAAAGAGACTTTGCGAGGATTAAAGTGATCTATTTTTTTCAGGTTTGGAACTCTTTTTCTTGTCACCTCTTTCTGGTACATGTTTAGATGTATCCCTCCCAGTCAATGCAAATAATGCAGCGAAACCAAACTCTGCGGGTTCTTTCTCAACTTCAGCTTCCTTAGCCTCACAAAGTTCCAAATGTTCACGACCAGAAGAATCCTTGGGTGCCAATTCCTTAGGGGCCAGCAAATCAGTGTTAGCATGCTCCCACAAAGAGATACCTCCATCACCCAATTCGCCAACTGCTAGTTAAATGGCTGCGCATCTCGGTGCTGAGCAATATGGCTACTAGAGGAGAGATCGCGAAACTTCTTGATCGGCCGCTGCTTTACTGTATTGTTGCACCTACCGTCAGGAGCAGTATGTTTATTTGAACAATCGCAATCCTTCTATGATTCTCATTAAGGAAGCTACTGTCACGAGCAGTTTATTTGGAAGGTCGCCATCCTTCTACGTCGATCGCTTTATTACTGCATTTACTGTCACGAGCAGTAAGTTCACTTGATTGATGCCAAACTGTGTCGAGCCATTCATATTGAAAAGTCATATCTCTCATTTTTTTCCCCCAGTAGCCAGAATCCCCAGCCATTTCCAGTCGTCAAGAGCCCCCAGAACCCTCCAAGTTTTCTGTCAATTTCCAGTCTTGTACCATGCCCCCAGAACCGAAAAAAGCGGGCGTAAGATGCGTCAGAACACGCGTGTTCGTTCTGATCTGAGTGTTTTTTGAAACAAGAGCACGTTCTTTTTTTGAAACCTATGTTCTGTTCTAAAGCGTGAGTGTTCTTTTTCGAAGGGTGATGTTCTAGATCACTTCGAATACTTCAATCTACAACTCTCGTATATAATACTTTTGTACAAAATTGGATAATTGTTTCCAAGCTGTAAACATAAGATTAGGGACTTAGCAAGGAAAATACACAGAAACTAGCACATGACGCTTGGTTGAGGATGAAAATTTGCTGAACACATATTTTGGTGGTAATGGAGAGAACCTGGGAGATCTTGATATGTTTTTGAACCTATCAATTAACTACAAAAGCCACGGGAATGTTGGAACTCGAACAAGGAGAAGTTCCTCGGCCTCTAACCTTTAGATTCAAGGCTTCTGGCTATTCCCTGCGCTAGTGTATCCGTTTGAAAGATTGCTTTCTGTTTCAAAACACTTTATCGGTGACAGTCGAAGCAACCTGAGGGACGAATCTCTTAAGGAAGTATTAATTGTCAAAGATTGTTTCAGAGCGAGGGCCAAACCACAGCTTTTGTCTGTTGGAGGCCTAACTTTGCTTCTTCATACAACATACCTAATTTACTACTTACTCGTATACACTTACTCCTATTTATACTTCTTTTGAATATTTCCTGAACATTCTGCTCACATCATTCTGGAACCTTCCATATGCACGCATTATGCATGACTGCATATCAAGTGCATATCACGTGCAGAATGTCTAACTCCAACATTGTCGACAATATAGGCGAGTAACGCAATATGTGTACATAAAATATACTAAGAAAAAATAATGTTGCATAACAAAACCGGCTCAAACACGTTCTGATCTGTTCTTGTTCAGTGTTCTTTTTTCGGCCCCCCTGTTCTAGAACGCGTTCTGACGCACCTTATCCAGAAGCCATTTCCTCCTTGCATCACTCAGCAGTCTAGAGCTCTCAGGGTTAAACTAGCTTAGATTGCCGTTTAAGCCTCATGAATGTGAGTCACCTCATTAATATGGGTGTATCTTGTGATAACAGTGCCAGTTTTTGGCCCTTACCAAAAATGCACGACCCATCAGCTAATATAAACTACCGAAATCCTACCCGAAGATATCATGATAGCTCTATGAGCGAGCTGGGAAGTTGACTATGACAATTGAACTTGCAGTCTTCGGCATTCGCTCTTTTCTCTTGACCCACGACTAGCTAGGTCTTCCAATGAGAAGATGGTCAAAAGCCCTCCGCTCCCGCCATTTTGAACTCGGTCAACAAGTTATCAAAGCGTTGCTAGCGTCAAGAAACTTGTGGGTGTCTCCGGAGCAGCGCTGGATCCGGACCTTAAAGCACCTATATGCAAGATTATGCACAATTGACATATTTCGAGAAGAAAAAGGGGCACGAGCTTGCCGGGCATAGAATTGGGGCAGAGACTTTGCAAAAACTCAATTCTATGCCACAGCCCTAGCGTATATATCCTGCATCACTTTGAATGAGTCCAAATATATCTTAGTGCCACAATACCCGCCTCATTAGAATCTCCTTAGGGTGGACTTGGTCGGAGGCATTCAATACTCAGATTAAGGTAGATTCAGGCTATTAGCTGTCTCTCAGATAGCTATAGGACGAGAAACCAAAGAAGGCGTCATTAACTGCATATGGCGCATGAATTGTCGTCACCAGTTTTGGCCTCAAACAGATTCTAGACTCGAGGTGCTCGGCCTTATTGGCACTCCAAAAGTTCTGACTTTGGCATTACTGCAATAAGGGGAAATTTGCTGAATGCAGACGGTAGACAGATGACGTTGGTGTTCTGCTGTTTTGTAGGATTATCTTAGATTACTTATAGATTTCAGCTCACAAGAATAACTCATCAACACCTCTATAACTTATATTTCTGCTACTTATCATATGCATGGATGCTCCTTTACTTACCCTTAGTGTCGCTCCTTCAATGTAGGGAAAATTGGTGAATTGGTCCTTTGAGTAGGGTGATTTGAGAAAATAATCAAGAAGGTTGTCTGCATAATAGTGCAGGTCGCACTCGTCTCTGCCAACAGTAACACTTCCATACATAATTCCATGCAGCACAGGAAGCCACAGAATTAAATTCTACCATAAAGTTACACACAAAAATCCATGAAGAACGTCCAAGTCCACAAGTCAAGAACCTTTGAGAAGCATGCATGACTTGAATGAGGTTTGATCATTGGCTGGTCCTTGGTGGCAGCATTTTTCACCACAATGGAGCTGTAACCAGATGTATCACCAGTTTTGAAGTGATCCGTGACGTTTCTTTGGTGACGCGTGTGTAGACAAGAGAATAGCATCACATAATGGACCAATTCACTAAATCACCTCTGATCTAAAAGCACCGAAACTTTTGTGTGTCGCAGTTAGAAGAGATGACAGCGTTTCTTCCGTACACCTTTAAAGACGACCAATGCGTATGATTCTTCGCACTTGTGGATATGACAGCCGAAGGCATAGCTTCCGTAAATTATCATTGCCACTCCTTCGACATTATCAACTCCGAAACTTACGTTTCGTCGATTATAATCTTTCGACTTCTAAGCTCGTCGCGTCAGTTACACAGGGGTAGAAACGGACGGCTCAGCCGGAGACTGTCCCTCTGTTGGAGTTTTGCTATTATACAAGGGACACGATTTTTTCGTCTTGATGTGACCTGTAGCCCCGCAAGCGGCGCATTTTCTAGTTGTGGATTTCTTTGAAGCCTTTTTCGTCTCTCCCTCATTCTTTCCCGGAGAAGATGTTTGTTTCATAGCCTTACGAGCGATTCTGCGTTCTTGGTTTCTCGTCAGACGAGCCAGTTCTTCTTCAAGAAACTTTTTATGACGCTTATTCTTCTCTTCGTCATTAGTAAGGGCGAGTTTTTCCGGATTGAGCTCCGCGGTCTCCATCTTTTGCTTACGCTTGATATACGCCTTGATCACTTTTGGATCCTTCACCACGTCTGTCACACGTTGCACGATGCCATGCTCGTCCCGAACCATTCGCGTGATGCGAAGAACCTGCGGAGATCGCCTTTCGAGCTTGTCTTTCTTGTCCTTTTTGCTAAAGATGACGCCCTGTCCGCTGTCGAGTCTCTTGTTCATTTTCTGCAAGATTGTATCATCTTTCAAATGCTCGAGCTGCGGTTTGAAGTACTCATCTTTCAAATCCGCAAACCCTTTGCTGAGAGCTTTCTGCTGCAACAGCCACACCTTTCTAATCTCCTTCTCATACGCCTTTTGTTGCGATGCCACGTTGTAACCATGCGCAGGACGGCCGGGGCCCTTTCTCTTTCGCTCTCCCATCTCGAAAATCTCCATCTGGCGGGCAGTAGTCTGACGGGCGGTCGAGTCCTCGTTGATGGCTTTGAACCCTCCCTTCATGGAGGTTTTCAGAAAAGAAAACTGCTCGCCTCTTGTAGAGGGATCACCAATGCCGTGGATCCGCAGCATGGCTTTCCCCTGAGTGGCGCTTACAAAATTACGGGTGATACTCCACGGAGTAAGCTGTTCTTCCAGCGACTCGTCAACCTCCTTCTTCTTATCGTCCTCATACACCTCATCTCCAAAAGACTCTAGCGACTTTAGACGCAGCTGCGCAGACTGCATCGCTTCCAGTAACGCAATGTCCTCTGGGGAAATCATATTTCTGATCCCTTCGAAATTCGGAAGATGCTCGTTAGGCTTCACCCTCCAGTAGCCCTGGTGCTCGCCGGACCGCTGGTATTCCATAAACTCCTTCAGCCTCTGTCTGTTTTGCATGTCATTCTGATCGAGAAAATGCGACGAGATGTCCTTGACTGACAGCCGCTTGGCGGCGTTTTTATTCAAGATGCGAAATACAATCATCTTGAGTCGGTTCTTTGAGGTTGTAGTGACTTTTCTTGAATGCGGACCGGGCACCTCTACAACGGGGAAAGTCTGCCCCACTGTGAAGGCGTAATCAACGTTTCTCAGGAAGTAACGCGTCCCGTTACCGCCGCCTGCCGATCTAACAAGCAGAAAATCAGAAGGGTTAGGCTGATGGGAGAAAATTGGAGCTCGCACCATCTTATTATAGAGAGTTTGAACAATTTCTCCGGGTCTAACAAACCCAAAATTCCAGAAAGGAGACCTATCCTGGACTCCCAAAACCTGCGTCTCTCCCAAAGCACACTTTCTGCGTTGATTATCGTCCTCGGTGAGTTTCCGATAGTAATTCACAATCTTTGACCCCATCCCGAAGCTCGACAGCGCAATGGGGATCTCCTCTGTATACTCCATCAAAAAGAACGGAGCCGAGTCGCCTAGAGAGAGGTCGGTGGACTTGGCAAACACATCCTTCATGTCCTTACCCTTGTCTCGCTTCTTCTTGCGAGTCTTTACTTTGGAAAATTGGATTATCGTGTTGGGCCGCACAACGAAACGCGCTCTGTGGAAATTGCGCATCTGCAATTTCGGCATTTTGACGGGGTAATACGGAGTCTGAAGTCTGATAGCAGGAGAAGAATGAACAACTCCCAAATGTCCGATAGTGGCTCTTATTTTAGACTCGTAGTTGCCCATCAAAACCTGATACTCTTTATCATTCGACACGTTAAATTTCGATTCGAGTAATTTGTTTGTAGCTGGGATCACCGCCTTTTCCTTTTGTTTGTTACCGTCATCGATCAACACAAGATTATTGTCGTTCATGTCGAGTTTCAAGTTCAGGTAAGAGAGGTCCAAGTTCCCCTCCAAGATCATATCGTCGTTGTCTGCCCAGCCGTCCAGAAACATGCTCTCAATCTTAAGTCTTTTGTTAGGGTGCGGCTTGGCCCCGTCTATTATGTCCTGATCGTTCCAGTCTGCGGTAGACAGAACGATGTCCTTGTCGTAGTCTTTTAATTCGGGTAATTTTTCAGCGAGATTTTCCCGCTTCTCTTCAACACGCGGAGGCTCCGGTTCCGCCACCGTTATGACTCGCTGCTGGGCAATCCCGAGATTCTGTTGCTGCAGCCGTTGCTGCTGCTGCCACAGCCCCAACTTTGTATTTACAGGAGTACGGAAAATCTTACGGGAGTCTGTTTCTACGTCAAAATAAACCTTTGTCGGTATCAACGGCTCCGGCTTGGGAGGTTTTTGAAACTGGTAGGAAGCTACAGGCCGCTTGAAAAGCTGTGACATCTTCATGGCAGCTCCGCGTCGGAATTCCGGGAAATAAAACTTGAGTATTTCCGCGTCCCGTTGCTTTTTATTGAGCCCCCTTTCATTTAAAACGTTTTGATTCAGCTCCTTTTCATTCAACCCAGTATTAGAGGGGGTTGGTTCTTCCTCATCTAAATCAGGCTCTTCCAACACCGCATCAGGGACATGTCCCAGGTCATCGCCGAATAGCCCTTGGTTGAAGCTATCGGCATCATAATCTACGCCTTCCATCGCCTCCGCCTCGAGATCTTTCATGAAATCATCTTCTGGCTCTTCGATCCCTTCCGGCGCTAGTTCCTCTTCTTCCGCAAGCTCATCTTCGTCACTGAAATCCATAGCGTCTGCCGCATGCCGCGTCGACCCGTCAAACATGTTGTCGAACTGCGAAAACTGTCCAGAGAGAGCATTCTGGAAGTCATCCTCATCATCAAAGTCCATTAGGGTGGTGGTGTGCGGATGGGCTTCATGTGGACTTTTTGAGTGCATATGGGATTTCCTTGAGGAGGAAGAACCTGGAGTAGTTATCCACCAGTCATCCTCATGGGTTGTGGGCCAGACCAAAAGCCTCTTGTATTACTATTGAGAAGGATAAATGGTTTTATTACTAAATCCGTCTCACTGGGAGGTTGCAAGTAACAGGATTTCAGGCCATTTATCTTTTTTTTTTTTTTTTTTTGACGCTAACAGATAGCCTTGACTATGTTTGTGACTCTGTAGGTAGCCGCTTTGAAGAAACAAAACAAACGGACAAATGATTGAGAAGCCTCGATGACTTCGGAAGACGAAACAAGGGTCTCATCGAAAGGAAAAAACCTCAGGTGAACTCTACCTAACATTGTTTGACTTTGGCTCGATCAACAGGTAGAACCTACCTAACATTGTTTGACTCTGGCTCGATCAAGTGTAAAAAGACGGTGTCAAAATTTGTGGGCTTATGCATGAGGTGTGTGCTCTCACAATAGTAAAAATCCACTGTCCACAAGGTTTAAATCAGCTAGGTAGACCATACTGTAATTACAAGCACTGCTCATAGCTTTTTGAGTCAACTGACAGCATGATGTTTCTACTGGACGAGCCAACTGTCTTAACTTTATCCCAGCTGTTTCGTATTATAAAAAGCTATGGAAGGAGATAATCCGTCGCAAAGTGACCCAAAAGGTGGCACACACTGCTTACGGCCCGCCGCCTAGACGTGAACTTATTTAAGGCATACTCACTGTCTCAGGAAGTATTTGCCTCAGAAGAATCTACTCTCTAATTAATCTAGTCTCTACAGGTTTTGCATGATCACAGCTGCAAAATTTTCTTTTTTTTCTAAACCTACGTCATCTTAACGTCCTCTTTTTCTTCCTCCTTCTTCTCTTCCTTCTCTTCCTCCTTCACTTCATCCTTCTCTTCATCCTTCACTTCACCCTCCTCCTTGGGAGCTTCTTTCTTTTGAAGCGGAGCAGCGCTACTGGCAAACAGATTATCCCCGCCTTCCCCGCCACCAACAGCTCCTCTTATATCAGCGTCAGTCAGATCATTCGAACCTGTGGGTCTTTCCTCGTGAGGCACTTCTTCGTGGTGCGCGTAAGGATACAAGTTTAAATCTATGAAATCATTCTCGTCCCCAATAATATCGTCTTCAGCAGCACTCTGCACTATCCACGTCTTGACTTTGAAATTGTAGCTCGGCTTGGACGTCTGGGGCGTACCAGGAACGGAGTCTTGAGGAGTCGGAGAAGGCTGATTCGATATCGCTCCCTCATTGAATTGAGGCTTAGGGGGATTGAACCAGTCATAGACCCATCGCCTGCTTCCCGATAGATCCATCAACTGAGTGAATGAGTTGGCATTTCTCATCAAAGACTGCCCATAAAGTGAACTTCTAACAGACATGATTATGGGGTGCACGGATGTAATTTGAATTGTCCTTTCCGGTATCTAAACGTCTGGTTTTTATAGCATTTCAAGCGGAGTGAGGCTGTGGTCGCTTTCTCTCAGTATCCGTGTAGGAGCTTTTCATGTCTTTTGAGGGATCCTTCAGTGTTTTGTTAGCTAGTCACTTTTTGTCAGCCTCTTTGATTTATGTGAAAGATTTACAAAGGGTCAAAATCGCGCAGTACTAAATAAAAAGGGCTTAAGCACAAGTCATGAAGACAGTAGGGGCTCTTTTGCATCTGTAGGGCTGTGACATAAACTATTTCTCGCAGTACACACGAGCTCGAGTACCTCGATTAGCAAAATCAGGCACCAAGCAGTCCTATAGCAAGCCTTTTTGATGCATCTATCGTTTCATCTTCCACTCGCTGCCTTATAGCCGAATGTAGGCGATCCAAGCAGGGTTTTCCATGTGTTCATTTGCTCCAGTATGGGTTAAAAACCTTTATGTCAGCATAGGAGTAAGTATCTACAACAGCACTGACGCCAAAACAGCATTATACTATAAATCCAGTTAGTCACTCCGTAAAAGTCGGATGGAAGGAGTATCTTCCACGGAGGTAAGAATGGCGGAAATAGTCAGCTTCCTTGAAGGGGCGATAATGAGCATCGTCTCCCTTCGGCATAAGACCAATGCATCATGCTCCACTGCATCATAGTGCAGTAGACCAAGCATATGCACTGCAATGTATGAGGATTAGAGAGTCGCAAATCAGACCGCTCCACAGGCCACTGAGGCCTGGGTTCACACAACTCATGAACCTAAATCTCCTGCGTATTAATTTAGGTCGACTACACTAGATTGACGCCAAAGTTCTGGCTCAGGGAACTCTGGCAGGCACGCTGCATATGCAGTAATTTAGGACTAAGATTATTGACTCGGTGCCCATGAAATAGGATTTGGACCAGTACTATTGGTTCCAAATGACGCCTTATGCATAGGATTGCACAACGGAGGAAAAATTGGCAGCTCGGCAACTTGGTAGTATATAATTGGAGCTCTGCCCATTCATTGGGACACAGAGAGAGAGAGAAAAGAGAGAATGATAAACTCATTAACAAATAATTAACATTTTTGCTATATATCTAAGTATGACTACTAACAATGATATCACCAGTCCCGATACGATCCAAGGTGACGTTGGCGAATTAAACTTCCCACGTCAAGAGAATTATATATAAGAGTTGTTAAATGAAGTGTTCCAAGTGTTCTAGACCACCCTTCGACAAAGAACACTCACGCTTTAAAACGGAACACGGGTTTCAGAAAAAGAAGGTGTTCTTATTTTAATGAACGCGCAGATCAGAACGAACACTCGTGTTCTGACACACCTTACTTCTTGCCACAGTTGTACTTTTTTAACGTCAAGAAATGAGAAAAGTAAAAGGTCGTGTAAAACTCGATGGGCTCAGACACACAAAACCAATAGATTGAATATATACGACAACGGATACGGGTAGATAGCTGAGTATTTTTCATAGAAAAGAGAAGCACACCTTATTCATCAAATGATGTGGGTTTTTTTTTAGAGAGCTGAGCTATGCATTTTGAAAGAAAATCCTCCACTCGATCAGCCATCTCTCACTACATTCTACAAGCATAAAAACAACTATTCCTTCATATATTCTCTTGATCGGGGGACGCCCCATCAAGTTTGGAAAATAAAAGGTACAAAAAAAGAGACCGAAAAAAGAAACTGAAGAAGAAGCCGAAAAAAGAAACTGAAGAAGAAGCCAAAAAAAGAAACTGAAAGAAAAGAGGCATACACAAAAAACAATTGAAATTGGCCGTTTGGAAATCATTCAGGATAATGACTCCTGGAGGCCTACTGGAATGATTGTCTTGGATGATTCGCCCAGGCCAAGAAAACCCTTACACCTACTGACCCTAGCGTTTTTTTTTTTTATTTATTATTTTTTTTCCCATGGCAGTACCGGCTTAATTCTGAAGGCGAACATCTTCAGAATTAAGCCGGTACTGCCTGGGAAATTCTGGTACCAAAAATAAGGGGAGGTATGCTGAAATTTTTCCTTGCCCTATATATATATATAATTATTCAGGGGAGATGAAGATGATGGTTTCGTATGCGGTAATGTTCTGTTTTTGTAAGCGGCAAAGATTAATGACGGTAGAGGAAACAAGGGAGGCTGAGAGTCAGAGGCTAACAAAAGCAGCAGCTAAATTCTAGCAACACATACAAACTAGGGACTACTTTTCATCGAAATTAACCCAATCACATTCCAATCTCTTTGTCTCCACCAGAATGGTTGTAAGTACATTAGTGCTTAGGAAATCTCGATCCAGTAGATTTAGTTTCATTTCATAGTCAGGCACCACCATGCATTGAGCGGTACCTGACCTCGGAAAGAATAAGCGGTGCGAACCTCATCGAAAAGCCCATGTTCTACGCAAAATCGGTCTTTCTCGTAATCTTTAGGAATCGACATCTACTTCAAAGATGGAGATATCTGGATGAACACATTTCTTCACTGCTAGAGAAATCACTGGATGAGTTTATCGGGGAACGGCCCAAGAGAGCCGGAAAAGGCCCAAACAACAAACGTAGACCGCAAGAAGCTCGAGGAGGGAGAGCGAGACATGGTTAAATTGACAAGAAACCACCTCACGCAAGAGCATCAAATCGATCACACAAAAGTGCAAGGAGGCAGATGACAAGTGATGGTATACCTAAAAGTCTGCAGAGTTACCTAACAGCCTGGTTTGAAATTGTCCAACCTTGAGCAAAGCATACCTTCAAAGTTGACGAGATGTCTGAAGACAGGATAAGAGATTACCTGATGGTACGAAAGATTGGCAAAGAATCGAAGGAGTGCCCAAGAGACTTCCAAAGGCGGCTACCTAAAAGGATTAGCGATGTTATGGGAACCCTCGTGGATGAAAGGACGAGGGAGATTGGAATAAAAATCCAGACATTTCACCACCGACACAGCCACTTTTATAGGACTAAAGGAAACCACTTAATAATACCTGAATGGGCGAAAACCCATACAACCCTCGCCCATTGAGTGGAGAAAAATATGGGGACAACTGGCTACTGTCCACGAGCAGGCGCCTGGTGCCCTTCTGCCTTACCACCTATTTCTGCTCAGTAGCTTTCATGCACGACTGAATATAAGTGCTATCCGCGGCAAGGCCGGAATGTGCGCTCTGTCTGGAAAGCCTAGAATCGGTTACACACATACTTGAGGAATGTCCTGTGTCTGGGCGGTCATTTCACGGGAATTAGAAGATCAAGAGATGAACATGGACTGGTAAATGGACACATTCACAACACAAAGCAACAATTTGGATACAATCAGCTTCTCTCCACTACGATGTTTGCCCGCGCAAAGTGACGATATGGCTTGGAGGTCTCAAGACCTCGATCGGATGAGTAATGGTATCGATGGGTCACCCAGCGAACCAAGATCGCCTCATGTTGGCGTTTGGCGGAAGAATTGAGAGAAGCATCATGATGGCAAACATTAGATCGTCGTGAATCCAATCCTGTGAGGAAATAATTCATCACTGCAAGAGAGCACCTAATCACAACCCAGCAAGTAAAATTTCATTGACCTTTTTACAAATGCCATATCGTATGGTATCGAATTTTTGGTTGATTGATTCCAATACAACACGAGTATATGCACCTGACAGGCAATGTAATATTAGATCTTTATAATTTATCATAGCGTGTAAACCATCGCCCTTCTTCGCGTTTCTTTTTGTCCGTACACAATATTCCCACGATAACAAAAGCACTCTTCCGTTTCCTCGCTCCGAGTGGTTGGCTTTTGGTTGTGGATTTTTATGCCGACTCTCAATCTGAGTCCGGCTCAAAAGGAGCCATTCAGCATAAAGGCGGATTAACAATTGATGCGATGAACTCTGCATTTTTAGAAGCTGGGCTCATAAACGTCGGCAGTAGGCCGGAAGTGAACACAAAGCAATGGCAGCATCCTAACTTTGTAAAACATCATTGCGGTCAAGATGATGTTGAAAAGATGGAGAGGGGTGATCTGAAAACATCCGTTGGTGTTGACGGCGATGTGTTTTTGGTGGAAAAGGCTCTGATTTTGGCACGCGGCCAGAGGCCGCTTACAACGGTGTAGCTGGCGAGGCTTTATCATGTCAGTCCTGAGTTTGTTTCGCTGGAATGGAATCAGGCGTTGGTATCAGGCGTTGGTCCTGTAGGTATATGATAGTTTCTCACAAGGTGACTGTATACCACCTGGTTGTGCTACTTTGGGGGTCTATTGTGTACGCTTATATTGTTTCATCAAATTGAATGTGAAAATGAATCAGCGACAGTGGGTTTAGCTCACTCCGTCACTAGCCCCGGTGCAGTATTATCCATGGAGAAGCGGGAGACTTTCTAGCACTCATGATGAAAACAGCTTGAATGCCTTTACGATGTCCCCCTTATTGTACCTCTCTCGTGCATATGTCTGGCCCGCTTACTTATGCGGGGTGAATTGCCTTCAGAAGAAGAAGAGGTATTCAGGAAATATAGATCGCAATGTAAAAGGTCTGAAATTTTCAGTCGTATGCTTTCTTTCCCACCACATACATGAGACCCGCAGGACCCTGCATAACTGTGCATACGCCCTATTAATCTGATCTACATAAAGGTCCGAAGGTCTGCGAATCGAAAAAGATCACCGGATCTGGACTAGCCAACATCCAATGCGATCAATACTACATTTTGACCACTTTCAATGGATAGATCTCTAGCCAGTTTTCGCGAAACAAATTGAAAGACGGGGATACAAGTTTTCATGCTTCTATTATATTATACCCTCAGTAGTTCAATTATAGCTCACTGTCACTCAAAATAGCAGACTCCTCCTCTACGGCAGCCGTTTTCACAGTCATCAAACAAAGCGCATCTTTGGCTTCGGCCGTTGCAGCTTTGAGTTTGGCCAGAGTTTCAAGGTTCCAGTCAACTGTAGCACTGTCCAGCTTTGAGGGGTCGTAAGTTTTCTGGAATTCGCGTTTCTTTTTTTGCCACTCAATCATCTCACGTGGATCACCGTTACCAGAGCAAACGATAAATGCGGTATTAAGCGGCAGAGCTGAGTATATGTTTGCGATTCGGTCGTTCAATTTCGAGTAGTAATGTTCAATGGTGAGTGATGCTGCAATGCCGTTAGATTCGTTATATTCCTGGACCGCTTTCGATCTTGGAGAATACCCCTTTTCAAACTCCAGCTCGCGCAATTTGGCAATGATGAGCGTGTTATCCTTTAAATTCTCAGCAATGCGGTCTACAACTTCGTCGTCGCTATGACATTGGATCTTCTTCTCGTACCTCGGAGCAGTGTCTTCGCTGAACTTGTTGCTTGCATAGTCTATCAAGACAGAGTTTCCTGGATGATTTTTTGAGTTTTTTTTGAATACCCTTTCGTAAAGACTCTCTTCGTTTCTATTTTTGCCAAAGTTCAACCCGTTCTGAATCTTCAACTTTACCAGGTCCATGCACGCCTCGCTATCCTCGATGGAGCTATGTCCGTCCGAGCCAGCTTGAATGTCTCTTTTCAGATAAGTCTTGGCAAGGTACTTGAGAGACGACTTTGCAGGCGGCCCCCGCGGATGCTCATAGATTATAGCTGTGTCTACAATTTTCGGGTGACGTATTTTGAGAACGTTTAGATCGCTCTCTAAAGAGTGACCCACGAGAATATCATGCGAAGACACAATATCGCACAATCTTTTCTGAACATCCTCAAGGGTAGTTTCAACATTTTCTAGAGCTTCTGGGGTTATACCAGAGTACTGCGTGAGATAGTTAGTAATCTCCTCTTTTGGCTTAACCAGCGTATCCAGTATTACCTTGTTGTTAAAGTCCAATAGCGATATTCTCGTGAGAACTTTCCCACAAGCTGCTTCGCACATCTCGCAGTCAAGGGCAAAAGTATGCGACCCATCATGCTCGAAAGCCCGAGTATCTATAAACCCTTTGCATACATCGGGACCGCCAACCTCTGGGTGTAGCGGGTAGAAATGCTGAGATAGCTGTTCTGGCGTCATTAGTAAGTCTGGAAGAATAATTTTCTTATTTAAATCCTCCCGCATCTTCATTTCTCGCTCCTTTTTCGTCAGGGGACAGTTTGTCAAGGCGTACATCGAAGAAAACAACGCCTCCTTCGACCCGGGGGCTTGCATAGGAAGCACAAAGGGGAAAATTTCAGGAAATTTCCAAAGTTTCGCATTGACATTGTTCAGCGGTTGAGGAGATATCACGTGCTGGAATGAAGGATGGCCAAAATCGCTGCTGGATAGGCCGGGAACAAATAAAAACACAACTCTATCTATAACCGTGCGGTTTATAACGTTGATCCAAGCTGGGGCAGCGTTATACACCGTAAGCATCCAAAGAACGAGCTCTCGTAAATCGCCCATGCCAATTTTTTTCTTGCTATAGTTCATGTCCATTTTGATCTCTGGCGGAACAAGCAGCTTTTTCTTTCTAATCTGAGCCCCCTGCTGGACCGAGGACCTTCTTCTCTTTGGCTTTGTCCGAGTATTAATCGCTTGATTTTTTTTCTCCTCATCGTCTTTGGCTTCTCTCAAAAAGGCTGCGATCTCTCTCCGCTTGCCGTCTTTGACAGTAATGCTTAGCCGCTCAACCCTTTCGTTTACATTGTTCTCACCATCGCTGTCCATACTGGTTTTTGTGAAAAGTGGTGGGTGCACGACACGACGTCACGTGCCTTTCCTGATGAGTTCGGTAAAGAACTCTTTGAAAAGCTCAGCGCGGCTGTCAGCTTGAGCTGGATCGGCGGAGAGTTGTTGGTGAAACTCGGATATGCTGGCGCCGATTTTTTCAGAATTTTGCATGTCTTGTTTAAGTCTCGTGCGTTGTTCTTCATAAGCCTGCACCAGAAACGCTTGAAATTCGGACACAAAGCTCGTAGTCGCGTAGTCTTGTTTCCCAGTACTGTAATCGGGTTGAAGCGGGTCCATCAGCTTTTCCCTCCAGAGCTCGCTGCACTTTTGCAAGTCCAGATCCTCGTTTATCGTTCTTATCTTACCCCAAGTATCCCAGCCATCGGGAATCAACAGACGCGATAGATCCTTCGTCTGAGGGGATAAGGTTGGAGACTTTCCGAGTTTTTTTATAGCAAAATTCCGCATGACAAGCGACTGGATAACGTCATCGCCTTCAACACTCGAGTACATCAACGCTAATCCGTGCTTGAGACATACGAGACGAAGCAGCTGCTGAAGCTGATCGACTAGAAAGCTTGTAAGGGAAACGTTGAAATCCTGATCAAAGTAGTCGAGTGCCTCCGAAGACGTCAAGATAACTGCTCCCCGAAACCCAAGAGGCATATCGCATTCGCCCTCCTTTTTCTGACAAGCCACGTCATTTGTGTATGCTCTACTTAAAGCATCAAAGATGGAGATTACTTGCTCGTTGTGATCGTCCGTTTCAAGTAACGAGATCCAATCCTTCAACCCTTTCAGAGAGCTCAGAACAGCCGAAATCGTGTTGCTCTTTGCAGACGCATTCTCGCATAGTTGTTGCCTCACCTTGAAAGCATCTATCAGAATGAAAATATTGAGATCATGAGGGTTTAACTTCTTGAACCCTTCCAGCAGCGGAGCAACCGATGTGCTGGGTTCGCCGGATATGCTATATATGCTCGTCAAACAAGTCAAGACATCGTCTGAGTCGGTGTGCTTGACGTAAGTGTATCTGATTTGCCCATCCAAAGCATCTGGGGGCACCTGGCCGTTCCCTATGCGACCTATAAGAGCATTCTGCTGTTTGGATGACCCTCCAACAATTAGCAGCGTTTTCCTGTCAATTGTGGGCAGCTTTGACGACGCAAGATATTGAGACCATATTGACTTCATTGTCCATCCTTGCATCTTGAGCTTTAGAGTGGAAAAGATGTGATATTTTAGAGATGAAAAATTGACTTCAAAATTAGAGGGCATTCCAATTTAGAGGAATTCCCATTCCGCCATACTTGTTTTTTATCCGCCGTGGCAGCGATGCTGTCAGAAGACGAAGCCCTTGCGTCGTCCGTGCATGAACGTGCATATCGTTCATGTACGTCGCATCACACTGAGGGAGTCTTATTGCCATAATACCTGGTCTTGAGATGCCAATCGATTTCAGCTTACTTTCTCATCAGCGGTAAAAGTAGATATAGTATGATGCCTGGTTTCGACGAAAAGTATGGAAAGGGAATCAGTCTTCAAGACAGAATCTCGACTCCTCAGCAGAATCTATTTGGTCCCTTGTTCATTTCCTAGCTACACGCAGTCGTAACAGAGCATTGTCGAATCGGCAAACCGGGGTACGCGTAGACGTTTCTCAAACGTGCTCTCAATACCGCATTGGAACACCCAAGAAGGTCCCGTCACAAGCTCTCATCAAAGCAGTCTGTCACATCAAGAGTCAGTCGATTATTGAGCAATAGAGGAGATGTCCAACGCGACGGAAAGCCGACTAGACGAATGAGCCTTTAGGATGCGCTTGTTTTTCTTTGCCAAGTGGATGTCAACTGAGAAAGTATGGCCTTCAGTTCCACCCCCTTCTTTCATGTTGTATATAGGGTGAGTGAGAATGGCCTCCGGTGCTCTCTTAAGCAAAGTCATCTACCGAAAACACTGGACGAATGTATTCGGCTGTCGAAAACTCAATAGGATGAGTAACAAACATTTTGTATGCTGCTGTGAAACGATTCAATGAACCACCTCCACAACTCAAGATCTCGGTCTTCTCCGTTATCCACTCTTCATGTCGTACAGTCTACCTCTGATTGCTGTAGTTCCTAGTTTGGGAGATGGAGAAAAGAGAGAGCTATTGGACCATCTTTTTGAGCACTGCTCTATTCTTTATGATGAACTGAAACCTGTTCTGGAAAAATCCCACGATAGCTATACGGGACTGATAGAGGATGCTCGAATTGCGTTCTTGGCACTTGCCGACAAAAGCTCAAGTTTAAGTCAGAGTATTTCTGAAATCATTGCCGCTCACCCAAGATTAGGGCACTAGAAAGGGAAACTATCGGCTCACTCCAGCAAGGAGCAAAAGTCTTTAGTGGGATCACCCGAAGAAACCAGTAGGTTACAGCAACTCAACGAGCTTTACGAAGCCAAGTTTCTTGGTTTGCGCTGCGTTGTTTTTGTCAATGGTAGATCGAGGTCGGCCATTATGGAGAATATGAAGTGTAGAATCGATAAAGGTGACATAGAGTGAGAGAAGAGGGAAGCAGTCAATGCCATGAGCGATATCGCCTTGGACCGCGTTAAAAAGTTGCAGGCTAAAATGTAAAAATTCAACTAATATATCATTATCATTACTTTTCAGTAACACGATTGAAGGAGTGTAATGAGGGTGATGAAGAGGGAGCATCACAAAAAGTAGGCTGGGGTATTGCGCGTCATTGTTGGCTCTCCTGGTCTGATTGAAGGATCATACTGCAAAAACTTTCTATTGTGGTGTTCGTCAACTTCCATGATGGCAGCCTGGCTACCGCATCTATAACAGTAGTTAGGGGCTGAAAAGATGGTCACCACCAAATCTTGATGAGACCATGAGTACCCTTCCATCACTAATTGATGCGCCCTTGCAATCAACGATGAATCATTTTCATGATTAAACTTTTCAGATATATCCTGCCCAAAAGTGAACCCTACTCCTCTTGGGGAAATCCTCCACCCACCGCGATCATCGGGATCTGACCAAAGCTGGCACTGTTCAGAGAAACCGAAAAAAATTCATCGAGTATAGCGACGAGTGACGTCTATGCATGAACGAGGGCACTGTTCTGTTTCACAACGTCACACTTAATCTCCCCGTTGTGTGGAAGTGAAAGCCGCATTGCATTATATAGCCTCATTGTAGATAGAACTCATTTTTGAGTGAATTTCGAACTTATTTAAAGCTTCAAAGCCCAAACCAAAGCAAAAGCTGTTTGAAAGACAACAATTTGAATAAAAAATATGCAGGTGCAGGTGCATGCGCGCTGTGCGGCTCGCGGTCCATGCAGAATTCTTGCGGATTGCGGATGCCAACTTACGTAATGCGATCTCCCAGTTAGATCTCCACTAACTCTGTTGTCCTTGGAAGAAGTTCTTGCCGTCTATGAGAAAAAATCAGCTACACAGATTCCAGTGTGTTACCATCAGGGCTTCCAAGTAATGTAGTGTATCGATCATTGATCACCTTGGTCATTGATTCGAACACTGGAGCGAAGCGGAAGTGTGAGCAGATGAGTGTTGTATGAATTATAGGCTGTTCGAACACTGTAGCGAAGCTGAGGTGTGAGAAAAACTCCTTCCGTCGGACTGTAAAATTTGTAGTACCAATGAATACCAATATGCGTTATTTTACATCAAAGATACGAGGAAAGGTCAGCTAAGATAAGGGAGCATTTCCTTGTTCACAGTATGCTTGACTGAAGCAAAGATGTGGTTCTGGATTCGCACACAGAAGCTTTACAGCGAGATTAGGCTTTTCAAGCTGGGCTAGGTGACTGGCGGGGCCTAACAGAACCATCAAATCTCCATTCATGCCACTGACCTATGCTTTTGATCCGAATAATAGAAGAGAATTGAAAAAGTCGCAGTCTCGCCAACATATTTTTCAATTAAACTTTTTTCAACAAAATAGTATTTGAGTTTAAATGTTAAATGTGCTGTAAGGAAATCACTATCACGTTCATGACGTATATTCTCTATTCATGTATGTATAATCAACGCTCTTTGGGAAACCAAGTTGCAAACCGTGCATAAGCATGCATAATATTGCATAACGCTGATTACTTAGATCCGGGGAGAACTGATCTGATCTACATCCAGATCGAATCTTCTCCAGAACCATGGCCTACATAGAAACTACGGTGACAACCTGTTCAACGTATCTTCGAGTCATCTTAAGCCTATAGTGATCACACAGCGCAGAGAGGTCACTGTTATTAGAACGGGTACTATGGTTACTAAAATATAACTCACTCCCTGTAATGAGGGATACTTATATAGTCCGGCGTGCATGAACGATATGCATCTTCATGCACTTGATGTCACGTGAGCTTCATATGGAACATAAGTCCAACAACTGTGGTACCATGGGAAAGTTCTCTTGCACAATGCTTACACGGTGTTCAGTGGAGAAGCAAATCACTTGATTATTGGATCAATTGCCTTGACGGCTTTACTGATTACTTCCCTTGTGCAGTAAATCCAAAGGATTCGCTTCGTTAGCTTCAGAGGATTGGGAGCCTTTTTTGTGAGAAGGGTGGCTGCGCTTGATTGTCGGCATAATATATGTCCCAGAGACTTCGAAGACAGGGAATGTCTGCATTTTTCAGATTATTCAAGTGGGAAAAGATACTACAGCAGTAACTAGGCGAAATCAATGGGGGTAAGAGAGAGATTCACTTGAGGATGCTCAGAGGGGACTATCCAAAGAATCCTAGACTACTCTGATCCCTGGAACCCTCATGCCTTTTGGTTAAGGCATTTTGGAAAGTTTCAGGCAGTGATAGAGCCATCGAAGGCTGTATCTGGATAGCTGCTCTAGTCCTCGGCCAAAGGGAATTTGAATCTGTATTGGCCGAGATGAAAGATGTCTCACCAAAAGGAGAAGTTGGTTACGCGAAATCGATCCAAAACTTTAAGCAGATGTGCATTCCTTGGGTAATTGGTACAGCCTCGAATATCGTTGAGGCTTTTGATGAGAGTCCCATTATACCAATGATAGAAGGAGTTGGGCGTCTTTCAATGCAACGGGCTGCTGAGCGCAGAATTCTGAGTCAAGTGAATGACTCTCTTCCGCCAGACGCAGAAAAGAATGGGAGAAGCTCATGAAACCATCTCGCAAATTCCAACTTGTTTGGGTGGATGACAACGTTTATAAATGTCTTCTAAAGACCACATAAAAGCCTGAAATTAAGACTGAAATCCATGATTTATAGTCACATGCCGAAGGAAGTGAGTAGAGAATAGCAGAAAGAGGCATCTTCACGTGACTCTTGTTGGCCCATGAGCATTATGCATCTAGACACTTAAGCAGTGACAAACGTTGCATTCAAAAACCATTTATAAAGTCGCTTTTTTGAGCTTAAACTTTAGCATCTTGGTTTCTGCTGACTTAGTTCTGCTCGAATTTAAGCGGTCACCTCCCACCTACGCTTCATCGCAGTAAAACATATATCAATCCATCTATCTACTCAGCACCCATGGAATAATCGCCAGAGATCCACGTGTTCAACATCGCCAGAGAGTTCTCTGGTTGGTCGTACGGCACCATGTGGCCTCCACCGTAAGCTCTCAAAAAGGTAAAGTGCTTGTAATTCTGTACCTTGCCAGCTTCCGACTTGCCGTCTGCATCCTTAGCTCCGGGGAAGTTTTTAACGGGGCTCTTTTTAAACTCCTTTTGACCTGACCACGGCAGGACTTGAACCCACGCCTCGTTTCCGAGCCAATTGCAGATAAAGTCCTTGTCACCTGCGTAGATCAAAACGGGGACATCGTTCTCGAGAAGGGTCACAACCGACTTGTGGTACGGTTTCATCCAGTCTCCCGCAAACAAAAAGTTTCTGTTAATGTCAAAGTTGCAAGACTCGTACGTGTCAACCTCTACGCCGAGTTTCTCCTTGACAACGTCTTGGTTCAGGTACTCGTCAATGTACTTGAGCCCCTCGTAACACAGAGGCCCGTTGCACATGGTTCTGATGTCGTAAACGTTGCGTCCGGTTTTCTGGTACGGCCCCATTTGCGCATTGTTACAATAAATGGCAGCAGGGACGCACGACCACACGGACTGCGACTCGTAGCATGAGCTGATAAGCGATAGACAGCGGGGCTCAGTATCGAGCATCCCTTCGCACTCTTCTTCGGTCAAAACAGATGGCTCGCCACCCTTTCCGCAAGCCATTGGCTCGTAGTACTCGTATTGGGTCAATGGGTCGGTGAGACCGTTTCCAATCATCACAGAGGTGAGGTTAAAGTTTCTCTCTTCGTGAGTGAGGATTTCCGATGCAAAAACAGGGATGTAATGGCCCGCATACGACTCGCCTGCAATGTGGAAAGGTAGGTTTGAGTATTCGGAGAACTGTTGGAAAAAAAGCTGCAAGAATGCATACACATCTTTACCTGCGGCCACAGTGTTGGATACCGAGGATGACGAGTACGAGTATCCAACGTTTACGGGCTGGTCGAGAAAGATGACGGACGCGTTCGAGTTCCATGAGAAGGGGTTTGAGATCGGTTTGATGTTTTCATCGATAGACGATGGACCCAACTCAAAGAACAAACCGGTCAAAGAGGAGCATCCGGGTCCCCCATTGAGCCACAGAATGACTGGGTCGTTTTTAGGGTCATTTCTCGACTCGAAGAACCAGTAAAAGAAATGCTTATCCTCGTCTTCGACATCCAAGTATCCGCTATACTGTTTTACAGAGTCAATTCCCAGCTCATTTGGAGTGCTTTTCACCCTCAACTTGTGGTTTGGCAATTGGGCCTTGTTCTCAATGTGGAAATCCCAAAACGAGTCGGGCTTTTTATTGATTTGGAATTTCGGCTTTGAAACAAAACTTAAAGAATCAGCCAAGTTCGGAAACGTCAGCGACATCTCAGACCATGTCTTTTTGACATCTTGGCTCAGGCTGTCGAGCGATACACCGAGAGCAGCAGCAGCACTTCCCAAAAGACTAGTCTGGGCTGGTTCTGGGTGATGAAACATGGGCATTTGCCCCCCTTGTTTATCGTGATTGAGAGCATTCGCTACAGACAGCGACGCCACTGTAGCACATAAAGAGGTTGTTATCTTCATTGTCGTGTGGGGGGCACAATTTCCTTTATATATGAGCAACTTTCCTAATCTGGCGTCATGCATTACGTAATAACCGAAAGGGTGCGTGCCGCACCCCGATAAGGCCATCTTTGGAGCGGAGCCTTTATCTTTGGAGCGAAGCGGAAAAGATGAGGTTTAAAGATAGTGAAGATTTTTAATACAACAGTAATATTCGATATATCGCGGTTAGCTGAGGAGCTTGTATAATCGAAGAGAGAATATATCGATGGTGCAAGGGTTAGTGCCAAAAAACGCCAAAAAACATGCACTTTACAGACTGTACGCAGCGACTTCATTCCCACCGCTGCTAACCTCCTATTGCCTCTACGGTAGCTGATCTAACTGGGACGAAAAAGCTTCAGCTTAGGAGCTCATAAAATCAATAAAAGAAAAAAAAAGTGGTGCAAGGGATAACGCTTTGCTCACGTAAGTGGTAACGCCTTCTTGTCCTTATTGAAGCAGCTGGATTGTGTTAGAAAATCTTTGTTTCAGAAGTGCACCCTATCATCTCATCCTCATCCCTTGATTTTGCCTACTGTCTTGTACTGACCCATTTTCAAGAATTCGAATACCGCAGAGTTGGAAGTGTTTGGGACATATACATGGTGCGTTATGTCGACAATGAGAAGGTTAATGTTCCATCCATTTTCTTTTGATCCAAAGGAAACTATCTGCTTCATGAGACAGCTCCGAGACAGGCCAATCAAACCCTTCTTCTTCCTCTGAGACTGTCTCTCCCCGACGCGCTAATTCAAGTATCGAGTGTGACGTTTCAGACCAATTGAACTTGGCCGACGAGGAACAAGCGTAGCCATGCTCTTCTACCCTCCACTTCCTGAAAAAAATCTCTCTAATCACCAAACCCTAACCTTTAGAGTCATTCCATCTCGGTCAGAAACCTGTATCTCCTCGAACATCCACAAAGACTCTAATCCAATGGTAATGCAGCTTTCTGAATCTGACAACGCTGCTTTGGAGAGATCCCCAAGTTCTTTGACGCTAACAATGCGGATTCAAAGGACTTCCTTGAACCTTGAAGGAGGATTTCTATCCTTCGCTGTGCCTTTGTCTGTATGAACAGCAAAGAGTGTTCGAAACTCTAAATATACGGGCAATGTCAGCAAAAATCATTCAAGATACGACCACTTTCTGCAAACAATTGCTGGGAGACCAAGAGGATGTATCTATTTCACTTGACCGTAAATGAAAGACCTCTCCTGCTTCAAAGTCACCGAGAAAGCTCATCTGGAATCAAGCATACTTTAACCAACAACTACGAAACTTGTCGCTGACACAGATGATTCAAGCAAAAGATGCCTCAATTTCCTATTGAAAACTGGAGGATGCCAAGCTTCTCAATTGAGCTGCCACTTCTCATGGTGAGAAGAAAAGAGCTTGGTCCTCGCACCCGTCTTGGTCGACTTTCCGTTTCGTTGTGTACTTCCACTGTTTCGTGATGCGACACTGACGCTTGAGAATGTATCAGTAGACAGTTGGCATTCAGACTTTGGCCTGATCTTTCGTGGGTTGTCAGTTATCTATTCGGAGTAAACTATAGATAGACCAAGCAACGGTTCTAATTGCGCTGCTTTGTATTATCTACTAACTAGACTCTGCTATGTAATCGGGACCCTGAAGACTGACCCAGCAATAAATCACATCATCCGAGATGGAGTTTTCTCTTGGGAGACTCATGCGGAGAGACCCGGATACGATTACTTTGCTCACTCAGACGGCCCATTTGGACTCATTTAAGCTCCCATCTCGATGGCTTATAGTTTCACGATCGCGATCGTAATTAAAACGGAGCACTTGACTTGAACACATCAGCGGATGCCCGCACTGTTTCTATAACAGTGCTTTCCCCCCTATTGCCAGGCATATGATTATAAAGCGCTGTTTCTGTTGAAATCATACTCACTTAACGACATTTTCTTGACTCTCAAGCCTCCATAGCCCAACCCTCCAAGTTCCCATATACCCTCCATTTTCTCAAAATACCCCGTTTCACCCATCCATCGCGATCTGAAACAGAGAGAAAAAAAAATTTAGCACGCACACGCACTGCTAAAAATACACCTCTATACACATGGGCAAGTTTGGAGACTTCAATAGCATATGCTCTAAAACGGCTCTCCCACTGTGCTCTGTGGTACAGTCAAGGAAGGATACCAATTTCCCGGGGATCCTGCCCCAGTGTTATGCCAGATCAGTTGAGCTGGCTAATACGCTCATCTTTCAAGTGGGGACGTCATTTGTGCATTTTGGGGGGTTGGTTGTCTTACTCATTATCATCTTTAACGTCAGGTCTAAGTACACAGCTATAGGCAGATTAGAGCTTTTGTTTTTCAACTATCTATTTGCAGCATTGACAATCGCATCCCTCGTAGTTGACTGCGGAGTCTCGCCTCCTGGGTCCACCACTTACGGATACTTTGTGGCTGTGCAAATAGGTCTAGCTGCGTCTTGCTGCTGGTGTTTGGCTTACAACGGGCTGTTAGGGTTTCAGCTATGGGAAGACGGTACGAGCAGATCCATGAATGCGGTGAGATTAACTTCTTCTGTCGCTTTTGCTTTGAACTTTATCGTAGCGTTACTCACTTTTAAGGGCTGGGCCGGTGACACCATCGACAAGTCACACACAATGGGACTCTTTGTGGTTATGTACATTCTCAATGCGCTTTCCCTTCTGATGTATGTACTTACTCAGATGATTTTGCTGGTTTTTTACTTGAAAAACTGGTGGGCTCTAGGTGCACTTTTCCTGGGGTTGTTTTTCTTTGTCGCAGCCCAGATCATCACATATACCGCCTCCAATTATATATGCGAAGGGGTGAATCATTACATAGACGGTCTTTTCTTTGGGACCCTGTCTAATCTATTTGCTGTAATGATGGTGTATAAATATTGGGATCTGATTACAGCTGATGATCTGGAGTTTTCCGTCAACAGCGAAAACTCCAATGGGGTGATCAATTACGACAAATGAGGGAGAAACATCTTTGTTGATGTTTGACTAGATTGATTTGCCAGATCATCACCCTAGTATTTGCATTCAAAAATGCGAGTGACGGGATGCAGCACCTCAGCTGACATGTAGCACCTGTCTTTCAAGCAGACAGTCAGTGCACGTGTTCTGGGGTTCTGTGCACAGACTTTCTCTACAGACCAAATAATCGCACAGGATGGGCTTTTTCATAGACATCTGATTTTCCTGTGAGTCCTGACTAAGGAGCCGATTATGCAACAGGTTATAAGAAGGACGTCACAGGTTTGCTAATGATGTGTATTTGGATGACGTGTGAGTATGTGATGTACAATTGGTTGAGGTACTGTAACAAGACATCTATAGATTACGGAATTTGTTTTTGAAGACTTGAAGCCCTTTAAACCATATAATGCAGTGGATTTAAATCTCTTAGGGCTTAAAAGGACCACCATGCATTTGGCAGACTTGTTCGGTTTCTCGTTGGTGTCCTCATGTTTTTTTTTGTGCTCTATTTTTCGATATAATATCTCGGTACTGGATGACGCCCGACCAGCAGATGTGGCCCAAATTCGATGACGAATAGCTTCTTACGATTGATCTGCGGGCAAGAATTATAATTTACTCGACGGACTATCAAATGGGTGAGGCTGAAACTTGATCATATTTATGACAGACTTGATATTTGATCAACCTGACGTCTTGAAAGTCTGTTGTATCGTCATCTAACCTTGGGGAATCCTTCCCTTTTATATCCACCAGCCTGACTACCATAGCATTACTTATTAAGCTTAAGCACTAGATAATGATATGCTCATATCATAATTATCGAACGGGACTAGTACTATGTGCGTAGATAAGTCACTACTCAATCTGGAGGCGGACAATTATATGCCCTCGCAACATCGCGTCAGTGATTATTACTGGTCTTAGGACTCGATTTATGGTACTGCTTAAATGCATAGTTCACACAATATCGCGCTAACTTACCAATGTGCTCACACTCTTCATTGTTCTTATGAGAAGATTCAACTGAGAAGAAACAAGCACGAAGATAAATAATTGGATGGCAAGTGTGATCTTTAAATGCCACTTTATGATTTTAAAACGGTCAAGTTTTCGAAAGAAGCCGATAGTTCAAGCGGAATAAAAAAAGACAAGGAAAACATGCAATACCAATCAAGCTTCTCCATCTTTCCCAACGCACGAAGGAAATCAAGCGGGAATAACTCTGGGGGACATTCATCAAATCTTGATAGAGTGAAACTTCCATTACAGAGGTTATCTAAAAGACGCGTTAAATGGAACACTAGAGAAGGAAAAAAAAAAAAAAAGGCCACCAGGTGCTACTACATGATTAATCTTGTCACAAGTTCAACAACACTGAAAAAGGACACATTCCCTACCTTACCGATAGCTGTACATGATCAAAAATCTACGGAAAACAAGGGCATGTTCCTCCGTACACATTTTTTCGTTTTTTAGATGTTACAAGCTCCCAATCAACTGACACTTTAAACAATGCATCGTTATAATAATCCGCCCCGTCTGGCTTTCATAAATTCCGTGATAGTTTAGTGGCTAGAATTACCGCTTGTCGCGCGGTAGACCGGGGTTCGATTCCCCGTCGCGGAGGTTTTTTCCTTTTTGCATCACCTTTCAGGAAACTCAAATATTAAGGTCTTTTCATACGTAGATTTTTTTTTTTCAACCCTTAAAAAGCTCAAATAGTCACTGCCAGTGCAGGGTATGTCATTTACGAACCAAGATTAAAATTATTCTCTCATATGTTCTGAGCTGGCCAATCTGGAGGTCTCTCCCAGCTCCTCCTCATCAATCTCCTCCGTGAGCTCTTCTAGTCCCAGTCCTCTGGCGGTTCTCTCTTCTACATCTGGAATATCAGCCATGCCGTAATATCCAATAGCAGCGCATCCAAGTATACCCGAGATGAAGGAAAATACCAAAGCGACAATGCCCCTAGCAGTGAATCCGTCTGGAAGTGGCTTCACTTGCACGTTTTCACCTGTCATGTCAAGAAAGTCTCTTGAGTTACCAGCACCGTTTCCAGAAGTTTTGACTCCACTTTTTTCGCACATGTCCAAGTAGTTGTCTGTGAAGCTCTGTTTCGCTTGAATGGATAGTGGGTCTTCAATCATAATCATTGCCAAACCTTGGAAAAGGTGCCATTCAATGTGGCAGTGAAAGTACCAAATTCCCGGATTATCTGCTTTGAATCTGATTCTGAAATAAGACTGTGGCCTGACATATAGTGTATCTCTCTTCATTGGGACGGAGGGAACCGAGGCATGGCTCTGAGGATCGTAGTTAACCGGCTCTGCAGAATCTGTCATATCAGGACCTCTCTCCACGACTTGAAAGACATGTCCATGCAAATGGAAAGGATGGGTACCCGTATCGTTATTGTTCAAGACGATTTCAACAACTTCGTCCTTGTCCAGCACAAAGGCATTAACATTACCATAGATGCTAGGGTTTGTAGCATCGTCTCCAGCGGTCATAGCTGTGATGAGGGTTGGTACTTTTGGAGCCACATAAGAGATATTGTTGAAGAAAGCATAGTTAACCCCATCCCTCAAGTTGTCCATAAGAACATCAACAGTTATAGTGTAATCCGGATCGTCGAGGATTTCCTGCTCGTCGAGTGGCCTCAGGTAGAAATCGTCTAGGATATCCAAGCTGTCAACCATGTACTCGTCAGGCATTGCCTTGGAGTCGTCATAGACAATATAGTTTGTAGCATTGAGCCATAGAGTATCCTCCGGAACATCTAGCATGGTATCATCTTGCTTTTGCATGAAAGCATAGTTCTTAGACGTGTCGTTTTTCGTCTCAACGAGAACGGTGTATCTCTGCGCAACAGTGATGTAAAGCATATCAGTAACGTTAGGCTTTACGTACACTCCGTCCACGGCTACCACTTTGAAGCTGTGATCCTCCATGTAGAGGTACTGAGACACAAAAGCTCCCGAGTTTATGAGATTGAGAAGATAGGTTTTTCCGGGCTGCACCTTCCACTGAGCGCTGTGGGTCTCGTTGAATAAGATGGTTTTCACGATAGGCTCGGCCCCAGTAGGATTGTACCGGTTCAAGAAAGATTCTCTCAAGTCAGAAGCAAGATCATGGTACCAGTCGGAAACCGTGAGAGTCACCTCTTCATCAAAGTGGTAAGGAAATTCATTCTCCTTCTCGTGGATGATAAATGGTCCTCTCATTCCGTCAATCAGCTGGTCCTTTGTGTGAGAGTGATACCAGTAAGCACCCGTTTGGTTAAGCGTAAAGTTGTAAAGCATAGTCTCGCCTGGAGGAATGGGGCACTGAACAACCATTTCGGGGCCATCCATCTGGTTGTTACCTTCCAAGAACATTCCGTGGAAATGAAGCGTAGTATTGAGGTCTTCGAATCCATTTGTTAGAGACAATTCGATTCTATCACCGATGGTAGCTTCCAGTAGAGGAAGAGGCCACTGTCCATTCCAGCCTATAACTTGTCTCTCTTGTAGGCCATCGGGGTTTGCCTTTACCCATCCTGTGGTGAAGTTCCATCTATGGACAGTCTCCGCGCTTGCAATGCAGCAGAAAAGGCATGTTAGAAGGATGGCGGAAATCATTTCTGCAGCTGAGAAAGAAACGCTTTTTCATTTATAGGCAGACAAGTGTTGATCCTCCTAATTTAACATGCATGCATGGTCTTGCAGGAAGCCATGGAGAGTTGGTTGCGGTTCAACGGATCAGTTTTATTAGAGTTGGTCTGCTTTTCCCGACAGCCAGACACAACTATGCCTGATGGCTTGTTGCGGCAGAATTACGCCAGAAACCGTCAAACTATTTAGGTATCTGATCCATCTGATATCTCAAAGCCGATAAGTTCGGGCCTGCATGATGCATGACAGAGAGTCAACTCTTTCAGAGTATATCTCTTCTTGACGAGTTTTGCCGCTTCAAAGTTGAAAGCATACGGATAATTTTTCAAAACGTTTCCTAATGCAGCCAAGCCTTGAAAAGCTTGATTTATATTGTACCAAAGCTTGGCAATGCATGTTCATGCAGGTTGAGCAAATTATCTGATTGGACAACTCTATGCAGCCGCGTTGCATTTATCGGACAACGGTATTTTGAGTGCATATGAAGATGTAAGGGACTTGATAACCCTAACTTTCGTTCTTGATCAATGAAAACGTCCTTGGCAGATGCTTTCGCAGTAGTTAGTCTTCAGTGAATCCAATCACCTCTGACAACTGAATGCTGATGCCCCCGGCCGTCCCTAGTAATCATTACGATGGTCCTAGAAACCAACAAAATAGAACCATAACGTCCTATTCCATTATTCCATGCTAACAGATTCGACCTATAGGCCTGCTTTGAACACTCTAATTTTCTCAAGGTAAAAGTCCTGGTTCGCCAACCACTTCAAGAAGGGCAGAAGGTTAGCCAGAAGGAAAGGCTCGGTTGGATCCAGTACTCGCCAAAAAGCGGACCGGCCAACCAAGCCCAAGGCTCAACTACGAGCTTTTTAACTGCAACAACTTATAATATACGCTATTGGAGCTGGAATTACCGCGGCTGCTGGCACCAGACTTGCCCTCCAATTGTTCCACGTTAAGGTATTTACATTGTACTCATTCCAATAACAAGACCCGAAAGGGCCCTGTATCGTTATGTATTGTCGCTGCCTCCCTGTGTCAGGATTGGGTAATTTGCGCGCCTGCTGCCTTCCTTGGATGTGGTAGCCGTTTCTCAGGCTCCCTCTCCGGAATCTAACCCTAATTCCCCGTTACCCGTTGAAACCATTATAGGTCACTATCCTACCATCGAAAGTTGATAGGGCAGAAGTTTGAATGAACCATCGCCGGCAATGAAGCCATGCGATTCGAAAAGTGATTATGAATCATCCAAGAGCTCTGAAGAGCATTGTTATCTAATAAATACTTCCCTTCCAAACAGTCGGGATTTTTAGCATGTATTAGCTCTAGAATCACCACGGTTATAACCATGTCGTAAAGGTACTATCAAATGAACGATAACTAATATAATGAGCCACTCGCAGTTTCACTGTATAAATTGCTTATACTTAGACTGGCTTAGTCTTTGAGACAAGCAGATGATGTACCACAAATGTAAGATAGATGAAGGCTGGAAGAAGCGGTCGCTCATTTGCTTCTAGTATTCGTCTTGCTGCTGCCTTGCTGCTGCTTTGCGATAAATTAAACATTATCAACCAGATAACTATCATTTATGAGGCGGCTAAGCCTCTCGCAGACTCCAATACGCCGAATCGCTTCAGCGCAAGTGTTCACGAAGATTTTATCAAAGCAATTGCAATCTCGAACTGATTCGAGATCGGTAGACTCCCTAAAACAACTTTGACAAGATAGAAAGCCTTGAAAATGCCCGTCTCTCGAATCTGGTTGCTCCGAAACCAATTCTAAACTCGGCAACTTCCTCTAACGAAGAAGATACCTGCTCTCCCTCGGCCCCGTGCCCGAAATGCGACAGGATCGCTTACACTTTACCCACTGGTGGAATAGAGGAGGGAATAAAAAATAGGGATGCCTCTATATGGCCCTACGAGCACTCGCGAGTCATCCGGCTGCAAACTCCGTGTGCCGCTCCTGCAAGTCAGGATAACTTCTTCAACGCCAACTACATCACGGTTTCTGCCGTCTCCAAAAACAAGTATATCGCAACCCAGGCCCCGCTCCCCACCACGCTTGATGACTTTTGGAGGGCCATATGGTACAACAAAGTGGAAGTGATCATCTGTCTCACAAATCTGGTGGAGTCTGGGATGAAGAAATCAGACAAATACTGGCAAGACGGGTCATATGGAGGTGTCAGTGTGGAACTGATTGACGAAAATCAAATAGAAGACACAATTCTGCGTAGGATTCACATTTCCAAGAACGATAACCGCAAAACTATTCATCAGCTAGAGCTCAAGTCCTGGCCAGATTTCGGAGTGCCGCCTTCTGCGGATACCATTTTGAAACTGATCAAGCTGAAAAATTGCTTTATCACTCAGAATACTTCTCCCACAGTTGTTCACTGCTCTGCTGGGTGCGGCAGAACAGGCACCTTTATCACCATCGATCTGGTGATGGATGCGCTCCAAGAGCACGTGAATAGGGTGGCTATAACGCCGCAGTCTGAAGGATCAGTGACCTCACCCTTTGCCCCATTGAGGAAAGAAATGACGTATGAGCTAAAAGAGGGAGACCCTATCGATCACAATAGGCTGTTACACTTTTTCGGAGATCGGAATCTCATCAATAAAACTGTGCACGAGCTGCGAAGGCTGAGAATATCGACGGTGCAGAATCTGAACCAGTTTATCATGTGCTATGAGACTATCATCAAGCGGTGTAATGATACTTTGTAGGGTCAACTGAGTTTGAATACAATATTCTATGAATAGGCGGTGTATTTGTATCGCCAGAATTGACAGTCAAGCATTGTGCAGACAGTATCAGCTAGAATGGCTTACTGGGTGATTTTTTCATGTTGTGAGACATGAAAAAGGGGGAGATGAAGATGAAGGCACACATCATAATGAGTTGGAGGTAATTGGGAAAAAAGAGGCACAAACCGCCAGCAGGGTGACGATACCTCACACGAAGCTCTTATCATAGAGCGGCTGCCAGGCTGTACATGACGACATTCTCGCAGATTGAGAAGTATGGTTTATACATTTGTGCTACTTCTCATCGCACTGGCATAGCCCAAGAGTTTTATACGAGTTTTGTTCACTGCAGCTGTGTCGTTGAACAGCTACTCTCGACTATCTATTTTCGATGCTGATGAACCCTTGTCGGGATAAGCTTTCTCGATACACAAATAAATGTAGATCTCACGGTACTGGCAGGCCGATTTCAATCCGACAAGGGTCCTAGGCCTCATCTATCTCAGGCAGCAGTCTAAAAGAAAACGAATCAAATGCATACCTGACGCTCCATCACACTGACTATCCATATAGCCGTTTCCGCGCGTCTATAGGGAATTTCTCACCAAATGTTTTCGGAGTTTAGATCAATCGGTGCAGCTTGGCGCCCACTAAAATGAGTCTGATTCCTTTGCCACTCTCTATGAACCCGAATTATGGATCAAGGGCGCTACAGATATGGCCAACTTGAAGACGTCTCTGGCAGCATGTTTTGAAGTGACCAAGCCTTTTCCGGTATTACCTGTCACAGAAACCTTGAATTGTTGGTTACGATATGTCTTCAGGACCTGCTGCACTAGACAAAGTACCCCGGTAGGAATTGCGGACATTGGTACATCTTCGGCTCTGGTACTATCGACAAATGCTTGCAGAAATTAGTCGTAGCTTGAATGGCTTTGATGACGTCGCCCCTATATTTATATCGTCCATCACCCGTTGCCATCCTGGCTACTATTCTACCAGAGCCCGTTTCAAGATTTCTCCGCAGTCAAATTCGCAGAGTTGACTTTTGCTCATCTGAAAGCTGTCATCCGAAATGATGGGGCCTCCCAATGATATCCAAACCTGCCATATTGTGTGAGTAGACGCACTTTAGTAGCATGTGCAGTCAGGCCCTTTATCCTCTGGGGCGGTTATGTTGCGACCGTTATTCTCTGTAATATCCTTTGGTTCTATGCTGTCTACTGCAGCACGCAGTGCATCCTGCAGTGGAGCAGATGAATTAATGGACTTGTGCAAAACAGGAGAACCGATAGATGCTCAGATCGGCTCTCTCTCATAAAGTAGCTTGCGCTTCCTTTATATATGGAAACAGGCGTCGTGTTTCGTGAATCCGATCCACTGACCACAGACTGGCTTAACGGTATAAATCTATTTAGTTATAGTTGTTGATAGTTCGGGGACCTTGAAGCCTCAGTCGGATTCATTCTCAGTCTTGATTGTTCTCTTATAATGTCCAGTAATCGATAGTAATAACGTCCACTTATGCTTGACAATGTAAGGCTTTTATTCTACCTAAAGCTGCTACATAGTTGAGGTTTGTGGCCGCTTTTATGTACCGATTGATGTGGGGAAACACATGTGATGTGACATATCATGAGTGACTTATCCGCACGCCCGATGACCTTCCCCGCAAGTCATACATGCTTATACATGATAGTCGTTTCTTATTCAGAAAAGGCATGACCAACATTTCTTTTTCCAAAGTTGCATCGCATTGTTTTCCCGGATTATGGCTGATAATCCGACAATAGTAATACTCACTTTCCTACAACCTGCCTCGTCAGGAGTGCAGTAATACTCGTTCTCCAACCAATGTAAAAATATGGGCCTGAGAAACTGAAGCGGGGGTTTTAGGCGAGATCAACAACTCGACCTTCTACCAGTCATTCTAGAGATTTTTCTTCCCCTGCTTAAAAAGGAACTGCACCGCGGGTTGACACATTCACATCCTGACACCAATGAGACATGAAGAAGCCCTCGGCATTTATTCGGTTTCTCAGTGGCACTGTTCCCAATTTTAAACAATCCCATGCTATAAATCGCCTTTACCGAAGGCCTAGAGCACCTTCCGGTATTCCCTCCACCGCGAACCTTGCTCGCTTGTTTCCTCTTTCGATCAGGGACTCTTTTCGAGACTTTAAAGATCGCAAAGACACTCTCGGTGCGCAGAATGAGCTTCTAGCCACACTCCCCTTCTACCCTTATCCCGATAGCTCGAGGTACGCAAAAGTGCACAAGGTAGATATAGGGGACGGGAGATTTATCAATGAATTTTGCATTTACCCCAAAGGGAAATCCGAAGCTGATTTCGGTAACTTGAAGCACCTTATAATGGTTCATGGCTACGGGGCAGGTTTAGGTTTTTTCATCAAAAATTACGACCCAATATCAGCTTATGGCTGTGAAAATGACTGGGTTATTCACTCTATCGATCTATTGGGTTATGGATGTTCTTCAAGACCTCCCTTCCCATGGAAGGAGTCTCTGCAGTCAGAAGTTGTGACTGAATGGTTTTCGGACTCCTTGTTACAGTGGTTTTATAAAAGAGGGCTGGAAAACACTGAAAATGTCATGTGTGCACATTCTTTAGGCGGATATCTTTCTGCGCTGTTCAATATGAAACATCCTGGTTTTTTCCAAAAACTTTTGATGATCTCTCCTGCAGGGGTTTCTATTCCAGACGTGCTTCCTGTCATTCCAAAGTGGTTTGAAAAACTTTGGAACAGGAATATCTCTCCCTTTTCTATAGTTCGTTACGCGGGGCCCTTTGGATCCTATTTTGTATCTGGATGGACCTGCCGTCGATTTGCCATGTTGAGTTCAGAGGAACAAAAACTGCTACACAAGTACGCCTACTGCATCTTTAACGCCCGGGGCTCGGGCGAGTACGTACTAAACTATTTGTTAGCAGCGGGCGGCGTACCCCGGAGACCCTTGATAAGGGAAATTCATAATATTCAATGCGACGTGCTGTGGTGCTACGGCACAGAAGACTGGATGGACTTGCACGGAGGGAGAATATGCAAAGACGTGATCAACAACTCGACTCGCTTCAAAAGTCGCTATGTTGTTTTGGAGCGAAGCGGTCATCATCTTTTCTTAGACAACTGTCAGGGCTTTAACAAGTTGGTAATAGGTGAGATGGCACAAATCTAAACCAGCCATGATGTCAATATGGATATACACAGCTTTCTTTCGGATGTTCGAAAGGGATCCGACCCACTATCGTGTGTTTTTTAACCGCATGAAGATATGGATGCCACCACTTGATTACAGACCACATACCCCCTCATGTATATATTGACCATGGTGTCCGAGAGAGGTTTGGCTGCAACCAACACTATGTATATATCTCTCTGCAGCTTGTTGATGGAGGCTGAAAACCCTTTATGTGAAAAGAAATGAAGGATTTGGTCTTGTCTGGATCTGATAATAGTGTTGTAGACAATGATGTCTGATTGCGATGCAAAGTATGGAAGGGGAAAAGTCTTCGAATAACACCTATTAGAACCTGCATACCAGATGATGCAAAGCACAACAAAACATATCTCGTTTAGTCCTGATCAGCTACTGCTTTTCCGAACCACTGATTCTCAGTCTCTCTTCTGAGTAACCTCTTTATGAAGGAGCAAACTAAACAACGTGTAGCTCTTCTCGAGTTTATTTTAGATAGCTTATTGAAAGAGTCACGAAAAATCAGGCCTAACTCGGAATGCTGAAAGTCCGTTGGTACATTCTCAAGAGTCAACGGATCATCACCAAACAGAGGATGTACACAATGAGAAGGAAAAGTCATCAAGACAATTGAGAGGCGTACCGCTCTGTTCTCTTACTACAAGCTGGGTCCTCAATTAAAAAGAAAGGCGGAAGCCAAAGTGATGCTGCTGCGACATCGATCACCGTTATCGTTGGTCAAAGTATACTTGACGGGAATTTGTTTCTGGCTTTGCAGACCGAATGCCTTAAGCAGCAGATTGACAAGAGGAAAGACCTTAACGTTCTCTTTACTAACATTGGGACATTCTCTTGGACTCTTGTTGTCAGAAAGTGGTAGTATTTTGCTTGAAATTGCCCGTAAATTTAAATTGTCCACCGTTCTTTGCCATTGAAAAAGACAGATCAGGATAGCACAAAAGGTCGAAACCTCTTCTGCAGGGGGCAAGGTAGCATTCAAGTTTAGAGGTCGTCGTTAAGTCCTCAGTATCGTTGCTAGAGTCAGGGAACTCATAAACACTCTCAGAGAAAGCCTGCTTACATGCGGTGAACGCTTGAGGAGGTCTAGGAAGTTGGTTGAGACGCGTATAGCATGATTTTAAAGCTGAGTTTGGTGACCGGAGAAGTACTTTCTCAGTGTTGACGAGAATGTCTCCATTCTTCGCATTTCTAGAGGTGGGTCAATATAATGCAGCAGAGTAAGGCTCACCAGATCCGATCGGATCTTTTTCAGACCCCTGATCTAGATCCGAATTATTGACAATTTATCTCAAATATACATAGTTGGTCTAAAAGCAGAGTCTTAGTTAGAAAATATTTAGTCTTTTGAACACATTGACATGCAAAATCATGCATAAACGTGCATAACTTTGCATAATTGTTCATAGGATCTGATCTGACCTGATCTTTTTCCAGAATGCTTATCTAGATCCGCCGGACCTGACTCTTACACAGAGTGCTTAGGCATGACAGAGGGGTGAGGTTGATATGGCCCGGTACGCATCTGAAACGATACTTCTTATCATTAGGTCTTTGATGTTGTCGATTAGCTATTCGACTTGGGTTGACGGTGAGATATTAGTTGTGCACTAGGATGACGCATTGGCCATTCTTATGGCTGAGAATGAACTCTTCGGGAAAACTCTTCGAGACAGCGAACGTTGAGAGGACCGCAAGCTAGTTTGAATTGCATTATACTATTCAAAAAGATCTTGGTTTCTTCGGATTGAATCAACTATTGTAGAAGAGGTAAGGAATGGGGAGGATGGGCTAATTGCGTGGGCATAAACTTACAGGCGAGTCATCACCCGCATTTTTTCGTTTCTTTGAGATGAATGAACCTGAAAAGCTATCACCTCGTTAAGATGGACGGGAGCAAATTTGTTTCTTTGAGATAAGCCTGTCAGGCAGTTTCGGATTGAAAAATAAACTTTTCAATATACCTTTGGAAAAAATGAAAGCCAGCATAGAAAAAAACACGGCCTATTTTATTGTGACAGTAACTCTGTTGGAGAGTGAGTATTACTATACCACTAACTCGATAGATTTATACCGTAAAGCCAGTCTGTGGTCCAACAAAGTGGATCGGATTCATGAAGCACGACGCCTGTTTCCATATAAAGAAGCGCAAAGCTACTTTATGAGAGAGAGCCGATCTGAGCATCTATCGGTTCTCCTGCTTTGCATAAGTCTGTAAATTCATCTGCTCCACTGCAGGATGCATTGCGTGCTGCAGTAGACCGCATAGAAATCCTATAAAGGATATTGCGAAGGCTCCTGCGGGTGATATTGTATATCGAGGTACTACTCGACTTGTTATAGGTAGTGTTATACCACTGAGATCTCCCTCTCGGAAGGGTGGATAGGACCTCATGCTTGCTATCTATGCAAGGCAGAAAAAGATCTGCAAGATAAGAGGCAACGTGCATTATCAGGAATGATGTGACGGTGATCTATGCAAGATAGACTATGTTGAGCTCTAGACTTTAGCATTTGCGGGGTAAAGGAGGAAATGGCAGCTGTCAGACATGGTAGGTATAAAAGAAGAGGTTTCCGTGCTTTATTAAAAGGGAGAAAAGGTAATTTGGAATACATGCAAACAATTGCTGGTAATAAAGATTTACACCCGCTTTCACATTCACTTTTTCTGACACACTCCTTACAAATGCTGATGAGCAGATTCAAAGTGTGCTCCTCCCAAAAATCATTATCAACCGCCTGGCCAAATCGGTTCCGGAGAATAATGAGACACTCGTAAAAGACAGTGATTCAAAGGTGTGGATTATATCCATCAAAAGTCTTATATGAATTCCAACTGAATGACGACAACCTTTTGATTACCATGCAAAAGTGTGGGTTTGAAGGGGGTTTGCCCATTTCTCTTTTTTTCTCTCGAATACTACTCATCAGGGAGAGCACCCATGGCAAATTCGAATGAAATTCGCTGCTCTTGTGGGTATGGCAGTGGAGTGGTAAGCGTGTACATGCCACGAATATCACCCCAGCATATATTTGAGTTTTTGCGGTACCCTCAGGACTTTCTAACAATGAGACATACAGTAATTGCTACAAATATCGTATCTATCAACTGCCTGAGATATTCATGCATTTAAAGTCATCAGGCGAGGTTTTTATGCTCCCTGCAGTTACTTGCCGGCCAACCGGGGCACCAAATGTGAGCGGATCCTTACGGAAAATTTATATGAGTGAAAACGTATAGATGCTCTACATTTAAACAACAGGGGCATTCATACGGCGCCAATATAAATCAGTATGTGTTGTGGTATAGTCCTAAATTGCACTTGCTTAGGTGTAATTTGGAGATGATTCGTAATATGGTACTCGAATCCGACTATATGAAACATCGGAGGGCGTTTTGCTCCAGAACTCGGCTTATCACTTTTATGTGCCTATCTCAACGACAAAATTTCAATGCGGTCTAAACGAGGTGAGATTTTTTTAGGCTTATAGACCTGGTTATTCTTTGATTCATAAGCTCCTGAGCTTACGCTCGCAAATACCAGCCTAACCGACTCACAACTTGCTTCGGTCCAAGTTCGAATCATCACACAATCAATTAACCTAGCTATTCTTATTATAAAGCTCATCCACACGCTCCTTCACCGAAGCGAGAATCTTTTTTCTCTGCAGCTTCTGAGCACTGGTGACAAACCCGTTCTGAGGGGTCCACTCCTCGTCCACAAGTACAACCCCGAGTAAAAGCTCAATGCCTTTCAAACCCTGAGACTTCCCCGTGTTGATCAAAGACTTGGCCACGTGATCGGCGATTTTCTCGTTGAGCACAATTTGAGCCATGTCAACGTTATCTTGAGATTTCTCAATGCCCAGATCTACCGCCATCTTGCGGATAGCTTGCTCGTTGGGCATGACGATCCCAACCGGTTTCACCTTGTTTTCATCCGCATAGCAACAGATGTTGGCAACGTTGGTGTCTGATCTGTAAGTAGATTCAAGCTTTTCCAACGCAATGTACTCTCCGTTCGAGGTCTTGACCAGATTTTTCTTCCTGTCAATGATCTTGAGCTGACCTGAGGAAGTCCAAGTACCGATATCGCCTGTTGAGAACCAGCCTTGCTCGTATTCAAACGCCTTTTTGGTCTCCTCTTCGTTCTTGAAATACTCCTTCAACACAGAGGCTCCCTTGATCAAAACCTCGCCCTGGTTGTTCTTCGCGTAGTAACCGGCGTCTGCCACATCGATCAACTTTACAGTAACGGCTCCGGTTAGCATTCCAGCCACTTCCATTTCAAAATGGGCCGGGTCCACAACGGTTGTGTTTGCCACGGTTTCAGTGAGACCGTACCCCACCAGCATAGGGGCGAGCAGGTTGGTGATAAACTTTTGGGTTTCTGTCGAGATGGCAGATCCTCCGTTTAGCAAATACCTCAAATGGCCGCCGGTCTTTGCCTTGACTCTTTTGAAGATCAAGTTGTCAATGAGCGAGGTTCCAGGCAAGTGGAACGACTTCATACCGAGTTTGGTTCTGTAGGCGGCCCAAAACAGTTTCTGCAAAAGGTACGGCTGCTTGTTGACCTCGGCTAAGATTCCCTTTCTCACCGTTTCCCATACAGAGGCCACTCCAACCATTACTGTGGGCTGGAACTCGGCCATATCGGAGCGACAGTTTCTTACAGATCCATCCGACAGCGATTTCACCGTGGCGTATCCCAGACACCCGCCCCACCAGAAACAGATGAGCTCGAAAACAAGCTCGAAAATGTGTGCCAGAGGCAAAAAGGCAATAACACGGTCATTTGTATCTACGATAGAACGGGGGACAACGACAGACACGCCTCCAATTCCGGCCAAGATGTTGCCATGCGTCAAAACTACTCCCTTCGGGTCCCCAGTGGAGCCAGAAGTGTACATGATACATGAGGTATCTTCTGGTTTGGGTGGGTGTACTGGGATGTTTGAGTTTCTGCCCATTTCCAAAACTTCCTCAAACGAGATCAGCTTAACTTGTGAATTCACCTCCTTGATCTTCTCGATCGCCTTGACAGCGTCCGAGTAAAGACGGCCGTCAAACCTTTTGTCGTTAGGGTCGAGTTTGTGAGAGTGGATGATGTAGCGAATAGATTTGGCCTCTTTAAGCGGGTTCACAAGACGTCCCAACAAGTCGTTATCGGTGAATACGCAAACAGAGCCGGTCTGTACCAGCGAATGGGTCAGTCCCTTTTCGCCAAGCGTATCGTAAGCCGTTACAACGGGCATAGCCTGAGTTTGAGAAGCGAGAAAAGTCTGCATCCATCTGGGGGAAGTGGATGCAAAAATATGCACGCGTTCTTTCCCCTCGGGAGCGACTCCTAATTCACAGATCCCGCGTCCATAAGTTTCGATAAGCTCGCTCAATTGTGGGAAACTCAAGTATTGGTACTTTCCAAACTCGTAAAACATCCAGCTCTTGTCCACTTGGGTCATTTCGCCGTCAACCATCTTATTCACCTTTTTGGTCTCGCTGTACATTTGCTTTAGGTCTCTCCATCCCATCGCGTTGCGATCGCCGTGGGTCTTGACGCATTCCTGAAAGAAATCGTAGATAGTGGTGGCTTTGGAGTTTTGCGGCTTGGTTACTGCGCCGTCTACGACTTTGTAGTTTCTACGAGGAGCCGTCTCCCCGTCTTTAGCTTGCCCAACGGGTACATTTACTTGGAAAACCATTGATAAGGTGTTTGTTTAGCAATTACTTTGTTGGCGGCGCACGACCCCATGCATCAATTGTTGGGTCACCCCTCACGCCACTTGGCACCGAACAGTGAGGCAAAAGTGTGAGCTTGGCGGTAAAAATGGGGTGTCTGCCACGGATTTTTCCCTTTGTGTTTGAGACTCAAAGTAGTTGCTAAAGGAGGTCGGGTGCTGGGGTCGTGCGGTACACAAACGGTCAGGTTTAAGGGGCCCCGCCCGCATAAAGGGCTTTTTCAGGAACAGACATTCACTAATAACAGCCAACTCATTCGCCAGCTTAACTAATCCGGCAAGTATGTTCTCAAGGGGCTTTTTTGTCTGATCGTTTATAGTATTGTTGCCAACATGCTGACGTAAGCGATAATATCATCCGTAGGGCTGTGGCATAACGCGAGAGAAGAGGAACATAAAGTGGGATATATTGTCTGTATTTTAGGTAGGAGGTATCGCATGTGGGCCCTTGAAACTGGCGTGTTTTCAGTAACTGCTGTTTCATTTCCCCCAAAAGACTGCTTGAAAGCGTTTATTAGGTTTGAGATACTCTGAAGCTTCTTAAGAGGGTTGGTCGCCACTCATTACATGAATTGAGCCTTGCGTTTTATAAATTGTTGGGAAATGCAAGAAATTAGATCGCAAAAGGAATTACAGACTGATTAGATCTGCTCTCTATTTTATCTTTTTCTCTTTGCACTCAAAAACGTACATATCTTACATCTTTGACTTTGTTCCTCTCCCCAAGATCTTTTCCCCGAGGAAAGGCAAATGCCACAGCTCTAACAAGTGATAGGTAAGTAATGGTATAATGAACAGATCATTTTGATAGTAATCGAGTAGGTGCACGGGTGGCCGCGAATTTCGATCCCCTATAAGCATTGGCCATTGACGCAACCATTCGGGCCTTACTCCAGTTAACCTTTGCATACCGTTTTGATGGCTCTCTTTAAAGACATGAAGCCAATTGAACCTGTAGAAGGACCCTTGCAACTATCAACCACTATTCTTACATCACATGAGCACATGAGCTTTCCTCTAGGGTTGGAGGGAATACTAGGCGGCGTGGTAAACTACCATAATATACGAGACCTTAGATTTTACAAGACAAACTTGTCCCTTTTCAGAGGCGTATTATCCGAGTTGTCTACGGGTGCTCGCTAATTGTTATTTCGCGTATGCCTGCTTTAAGGAATGGTGTGAGGTGGCTGAATATCCAGCATTGATCTATCAGACAGTGGATAGAGAAGACCTGTGTAGAAATCTCCGTATGACCTCATTATCAGGAAGTCATGAGCGTACAACGGAATTTGAATGTCTTTTTACAATCACTTTCGTGACATACGCACACGGCAGCCCCCTCCTCTGCCATACCCACAGTCAGTGACGTTCATCCAAGTTTACCATGTGTGTGGTACCTGGTAACATTCGTATATTGAGACACAATAAAAGTAGCTGATCTCTCTTTTCTGGCTTTGCTAGGAAGATGGTGATTGAATTTGCCGGAAACCCTGAGATCCGCGAGTCAGTCCATCAGCAGCCGCTTGATACCCATCAATTGCAAAATTACCTGCTCAAGATATTGCCCGCAGCAAAATCGGCGATGTTAGAAGTATAATACCCGAGACGGATGCTCGCCGCATTCCATATATAATTTAGGGCTGCTCTTTTTCCCAACTTTCTTTTAAAGTCTGCTGCCAAATTCTCAAAGGAAAAGGGTCAGATAAATCCGACGCAGCATCAACCAAACTTCTTTGTCTATCAGACAGAAAAGAAGAAAATAAAAGGTTTCCGCTGCGGGTAAGAACTATGTTTAACTGAGGTCAATAATTATGTCTAGTTGCTGGTATTCCCGGTATCTACTACTGCAAACGCAATTACAAATAGACAACCATCTACATCGCCGCATATCGCTGTCAGCATAAGGCCAAGGATCTTTCTACGCAAACGTGGCCAGTCAGCGGCTACAGTGATGGAAATTTCAGCAGACAAAATTCATTTCGGGATAAATCAACGAGATTGAAAAGCTGCAGGCATACTTGCCTGATTATCTCTGAAAAATATATCATCTCTCACAGTTTCCAGGGTTATTTCCGATTATATCCCCCAATTATATATACAGTCGTGCCCCAACCAACTCTCTTTTGATAATGGGACTGTTCTCGACCCCGGAAGTAAAAGAGCCACCGAAACGATCAAGCAGAGAAAAGTGCTGGGAGGCAAGAGACCAGTACTTTGCATGTTTGGACGAGGTTAAAGTGGCAAACCCTTTGGATCCCGCCAATTCATCGGTGCTCAAGAAATGTGATCAGCAAGACAAGCAGTTTACTAGAGACTGCGTTTCGAGTTGGGTTAAATACTTTAAAGAAAAAAGGCCATTCGATATAAAAAAGGAAAGAATGCTGAAGGAGATGGAGGCGAATAATGGTCAAATTGTTCAACTTCCAGGATCCCGGGTGCCCCCGAAATAACTTTCAGCTCGCTGAGCGAAGCGAAGCCAAGATTTGGAGGGCTTTTTCTGTATATATATCAATAAGTTTCTTTGGCGAAATGGGTGTCTCTGTATATAATCAATTTACTATGGGAGACACTGGTGTCTCGATGCGACGAAAAGCTTCAAGCCTTTAGAACATAACATCGATTGCCTAGTACATAGCAGGTAATGCAAACAAAGCAGATTCTCCTTATCAGCTTGTCCGTTTCCCACCTGTTGATTCTCTGTTTCGCTCTCCTAAACTGAGTAAACTGCTGGTGACGGACTTTAAAGCAGTATGCCGAGCCAGATGTAGGTCGTCCTCTTATTGCTCCTGGTCAATGATTGAAAGACCCAGTAAGTACCGGGTTCTGCTCAAAAACTTTTCTCTTTACCCACAAAAAGATAAGTACTCAAAAACTGGGGCGCCTCAATCTTCCCGGGTGACTGAGGAAAGCTCTGTGTGTTTTCGCTTTTCTAGAAAAATCCGTTACGAGGCATTTTCCTCCTTCTCAATACGGTGAGTGGATTGCATACTGCCTCAAAATCGATTCCAGTCACCTTGTCTGTTGGTGAAAGTGACAAAATTGAATCAACAGCAGGATGAGAAATGAGTTCCAAGTGGCTCCGTGTAAGCCAGATTAGTCTGGTATCTTGACGTTCCATCGAGAGAATCAACGTAACAGCATGCAGGTAGAATCATCTGCCGCCTCCTTCGTTTCTGGCAGAAATGACAGGACTAGGGATCTGTTTGGTCGAAATACCAATCAAACACTATGAATCACTCTCACATGGTATCAATGAAGCACGAGCCCAAACAGCAGCTCAATTTGATGGCCCATGGTCACAACCATAGGATATAGACATTTCTAAGCTACAACATGCTTCTCTCATGAACCCTCTTTACTAAAACCAAACGACAATATGGAGATGTGATCCCTAGATCACTCTCTGATCGTGTTGGAGTGGATTACGCAAAAGACCAGACATATGATCAGTCATCGCTTGAAGTTTTTGAGAGAAGCAGACTAATTCAAATTGAGCTTGAACGAGAAGGAAACGGACAACACGCAATACAAACCAAACTCAACACAAGTTTCCAAGGTTGGAGGAACCCAAGAAGCAATTTTCTGGCTGATATTTTTACAGATGTGTAATCATCAAATGGTTGAAATGTACATAAAAAATACATGGTATAGGCTATTTAGATGATTTATACGATGGAACCTGTTGGAGAGTGAGTATTAATATACTACTAACTAAATAGATTAATACCGCAAAGCCAGTCTGTGGTCCAACAAAGTGGATCGGATTCATGAGGCACGACGCCTGTTTCCATATATAAAGGAAGCGCAAGCTACTTTATGAGAGAAAACCGATCTGAGCATCTATCGGTTCTCCTGTTTTGCACAAGTCCATTAATTGATCTGCTCCACTGCAGGATGCATTGTGTGCTGCAGTAGACCGCATAGAAATCCTACAAAGGATATTGCGAAGGCTCCTGCGGGTGATATTGTATATCGAGGTACTACTCGAGTTGTTATAGGTAGTGTTATACTACTGAGTTCTCCCTCTCGGAAGAGTGGACAAGACCTCATGCTTGCTATATATGCAAGGCAGAAAAAGATCTGCAAGATAAGAGGCAACGCGCATTATCAGGAATGATGTGACGGTGATCTATGCAAGATAAACTCTGTTGAGCTCTAGAAAATAGCATTTGCTGGGTAAAGGAGGAAATGGCAGCTGTCAAACATGGTAGGTATAAAAGAAGAGGTTTCCGTGCTTTATTGAGAGGGAGAAAAGGTAATTCGGAACACGTGCAAACATTTGCTGTTAATAAAGATTTACACCCTCTTCAACATTCACTTTTCCTGACAGAACTTTTATGTGAAAAATAAAAAAGTCAGTCGATAAATTTTCAGCTGTTGGCCTTAAAGGATCTGTGGGTGTCTTTTTCTCGGAATCAATGAAGGGAGGCCTACTTACAAGATGTGGATGCTTGGGATAGGAAGTCGATGAGACATGTATGCTTTCAAGGCTGAGCTTAGACGATGCATCAGGTTTCTAGAAAGAGGTTGAGAAAGACAGTCAGGGAAAATGAAACGCTTATCGGTGATGGGGAGTATCATTTTTGCAGTCTCCCGAATCGCTCTAAACGCTCAGCATCACCCATGTGAGAGGTGGCAGCGTTTGTTCTCCGGTCATTTGATTGGTCTGAAATACACATTATCCTCGAATTTGGCGAGACATACAAAGAAATACATTGGGAAGAGACAGATTTAAAGGAAGGAAAAGGGTTGTTCCCGTCTCTGTCTCTATAATACAGCTGATTGATTTCTTTGGAGCAAAGTAGGATGAGAAAAGTTTCCAGCTTGTACCTAATGTGTTAGAGCAGAAGTTCTAGATGAAGCCATTCCCAGTATAAATAGCTATTATATTCTGCGTCAGTTCGAATCCTGCATCACTTTGAATGAGTCCAAATATGCATTAGTGCCACAATATATGCTTTATTAGCTTGCCTTAAGTCTTAAAAGATTTCAGCCACCCCATCTTTCCTGCGTCCACTTTGATGGTTTTGATTAGTATTCCTAAAATTGGTCAATATACTACATTAGAGTAGAAAGACAAAATGATGGCGTGAGGTTGAGAGGACTGGGTGCGCATCGGAGAAGGATCGTCTTCGACATTTTCGATTCTCTTCGTCATGAGCAGCATTCACTATGGGTTATATGTATCTATGTTGATAAGGGATATAGCACTTTAGTAGAAAAGCATTGGTAGAAAATAAAAGACTAGCTATTCGTCTACTATCGATGAAGTCATTTGCAGGTTGTAAATGGCAATGTATGGAGGAGATGACGCATTGGCCCTTTATTATGTTGGGGCAAAATCATAAATCAAAGTAATTTGTGCCAACAAAGAGTTATTCTGACTGTTTGCGGAGAAACAACTCCTGTTCGAACTTATGTTCCATAAGCTCACGTGACATTAAGTGCATCAAGATGCATATAGTTCATGCACGACAGACTATATACGTAGCTTTTACATTTCTCAATACTTTGAGTGAGTCCAAATATATCTTAGTGCCCATGATACCCTTTCTAAGAACTTCGACAAAGCAATAATTCAATCCCTTTTCAAATTCCTCTGCTTTTCTGCATTTTGAATCACCTTATCCTCCACAAACAGCCCCTTCTTCCGTCTAATACCGTTCATATATTTTCTGGCAATATTCTCTCTGTCGGCAAACTCTCCCAATTCTTCGAGCTCTTCCTCTGTGGTGGGCACCCAGAACGGATCCTGGTCTATAGCTTCAAACCCGGCAAACACAAGCTGCGGACTGGCTGCTCCTGAGGTTCTCTTTCGGATGTCTTCGCTAAAACCAAAAGCCTCCACTACAGGCAGTGTGGAAGTGATTGTGAAGAACGGGGTGCCCTCCTTCATCTCTTCTGCCAGAATGCGTCCGCGCCTCTTTTGCACAACGGCATAAACCTTTCCCAAAACCTCGGCAGAGGTCTGGATATCGCAAGTGTACATCGCCAACATGAGTCTCGGAGACCAATCCAGAAACGCCTCGTGGATCATGTCTCTTGTTGAAGTGATGAGCGGGCCGGCAATGTTGGAAACCTCAGAATCCACAGTCTCAATGCTGTTCACCATAACAGCAACTCCTTGCATGGGCTCGGCTGCTAGTGGGCCCTCAAGCATTGCCAGCTGGAATCCGTTAAGCAGCGAGTCCTGGTACTCAAACGAGTTTCCCGAATCGGAAAAGACAGGTTTTAAATTTTGCGAAAGATCAAACATAACGTTAGGACCGACCCTTTTCGGACCAAAAGAAACCACTTGATCCACTAGTCCCTTCCAAGACTCACCAAGTGTCGAGCTTAGCCGGTGTTTAAACTCGCTCACATCCAGACCCTTAAGACCCTCCCTTTGGTTGAGACGGTTCATAAGCGAATGGATCGACTGCCTGTTGTTTGACAAAAAGGCGGTTACAGCTTCGGGCAGAGGCTTGATGGAGTAGGTTATTTTAAACTTGCCCAAGCTCAGCTCAACGACACCTCGGCCGAGATCCGGGTTCTTTGGCTCATGCATTTCCGGGGCAGCCACTATAGTCTCCCTGTAAGGAATAACAGGTTCGGAAGCTTGGATATCGATTCCGGCAAACCTCTCCTTCAAGTCCTTGAGACACCGCTCCAAATGAAGCTCTCCGGCGGTAGCCAAAATGTGCTCTCCCGTGTCCTGGGGGTATGTCTCAACACAAGGGTCCGCCTGGTTAAGCAGCTCGAGCCCTCGACTTAGACGGTCCATGTGAGTAGGGTTCACAGGCTCCAAAGCAACTTTTACAATAGGAGGTGCATGCAATGACACTCCAGCCAGATTTACACCAACAACACCAAATGAAACGAGTGTACCGTTCTTTAGCACTTTTCCCGCCAATCCTCCAATACCTACAATGTTCCCAGCAGGAATCTCATCCAAAGCAACAAGCTCTCTGCCCATTATAAGGTAGAGATCCGTGATGGTGGTTGTGGACAGGTGTTCTGTTGGATTTGTTGGATCAAACTTGGGTCCCAGTACCGTGACGGTTTCGCCAACTTTCAAAGTACCTGAATAGATTCTTGCAAACCCGATTAGAGCTTCCTTTTCCAAGTCAACCGCGTCGTCCGGTATCTCGTTTGGATCTTGCTCGAAATCATCAAACCCAAAGGGATCGGCTACAGTTACGCCTCCTAAATCGGACGGCTCATCCACCTCCTCCACCTCCTCGGCCAGTTTTGCAGCCAGTTCTCGCGCTCTTCTTCCTCGTTCAACAAGCTCATCCTCAGACATCCCCACCCTACGGTTTCTAGGCAGCTCTGACTCCGGAACAGAAACAACTTTAGAAACATACGCGCACGCTGGTCCTTTCGGGTCGCACGTTAGCATCGCCTTCTCTAGCGTCGTATCCATGAGATCAACGCCGGGAGCAGTCGACAATATCGTCGGAAGCCTATCCTGCTGAGACACCAAAGGGGACGGGATCTTTTCAACCACAGTCAAAAGTACAGCAGAAGATACCGGGATCCACTGAGACATCATCGAGTGAAGAAGGTTTTTCACATCTTTGGACCGCATATCTCTTGCGCTCACCGTGAGTTGCAATGATTTGGCAATTTTGGCAAGCTTTTCATCATCTCTTGTTTCGAGACAGTTTTCGTAAATGGTCCAAATGTTGTCCAGAACAAGAGAAACAAATAGCGGTTTGAGACTTCTTCCCTTGAGTCCTTTGGAATTGATCACTTTTTTCGTCTTGGGATCGATATAAAAGTCCCCCCATAGCACCTTTTGCAGGTTTTCTCTTTTCATTCCAAGTTTGCGTTCATAAAATGCAGCAAATTGCGAAACGGTAAACCCCCACCCGTCTATAGCAGATGCAAATATAACGTTATTTTTTTCTGGAGCAAAATAGATATCTTCATCTTCTTTCTCCACATACTCCTCATGCTCTCCGCCTTCCAATTTAAGTTTCTCCAATCTTTCACGCCACAACAAATCCTCCTGCATACGTTCGCCTGCGAAAAATGAGCCAATAACCGAATTTACTTGTTCAATCACCTGAGAAAGATGCACGTGAGCTTCTGCAGGGGTCATCTTTAGTTCAGTGATTAATCTGTCGATTTTGTTCAAAACAAGCACCGGTCGCAGCTTATCCACCCAAGACTGTCTTAAAACATTTACAGTCTGAGAACAAACTCCTTCTACAACATCTACTAACACAACAGCACCATCGCATAGCCGAGAAGCTGCCGAGACTTCGGATGAAAAATCAATATGGCCAGGTGAGTCGATCAGATTGATCATGTGTTCGTTAACTTCGGGAGGAATCTCTTCTCCAGCCTCATTTTTTCTTCTCCTTAGCACTCTAAAGTACAGCGATATAGCAGAGCTCTCCATAGTGATACCTCTTAATTGCTCGTCTGGTCTTGAGTCCAGGTACCTAATCTTCCCAGCCATACGTTGGGATATGATGCCATTCGACGCAAGCAGCGAGTCAGAAAGTGACGTCTTTCCGTGGTCCACATGGGCAAGAATGCAGATGTTTCTCAGAGCTGATGTGTTGCATTGCAGAGCTGAGAGTTGATCTGTAGTTATTCTCATTGGTGGTGTAGTGATGGGGCATTTCCATCTTTGGAGCGAAGCGAAAGAGATGCTTCTTCCAAAGCGGAGCTATTATGTCGTAAGAGGAAGTGAGTCAAGTCCTTAATTTGCCTCTCCTTCGGCCCAAAATATAGTAGACAACAATCTATAGTTGCGACGAATAGTGTTCTCTTAGAGGCACAGTCTTGCTTATACAGCAGCAACATAGATAGTAGTTGAATGGTTACAAAGATCACCAGATCCAGATGTAGACCAGCGCTCTGGATATACAACGATCCAGGTTCAGCGCAAAAACCACAATGTCACGTGTTCTAATCCACTGTAGTTTCGTGAAGGAAAAATGTCCGCACACTCGATCGAGATCAATATTAGAGTTTGGTCGAGATACGTCTATTGACTGACGATAACTGAACTACTATGGTGAGAACACGCCATACATAATTAAGTATGGTTGAAAAATTTAGTCCGTATTCAAATCCAAGAAAAACCCGATGTCCCATGTTCCCGATATAGCTATCGGACAACCGTCTGTGCTGGGGTGTTCTCTGATGTAGCTTCAAAACTACAATGTCACATGATTGAATGCGCTGTAGGAGAAGTTTAGTAGAATGGCGTTGTCCGTATACTCGATCGAGAAAGATCAAACTGTTTTGTCGACATTTGTCTAAAGAACGGGCTTCACTTCTTTATGACTGATCATGCTACTAGTTTTACAAGAGAAATTGCCCTCCAGAATTTAGTATAGTGAACAAAATTATTCCCCATCCAAAATCCAAGCGATAATTAGATATTCCTTTTTCTTCATCTAATTAATAGCATACACTCTGCCTGGAAATAACCCGACATCTTTTGTGGCCGCTATGGTTTATGGGCAGCTGTGTGAGCTGGGTCGTTATTTAATGTGGCTTCAAAAGCTCTGTGTTACGCGATCCACTGTAAGAGAAGTTTAGTAGAGCAAAGTTGTCCGCACAGTCGCTTGTGAGATATAGTTGTGTAAAACCGGATCTCAAAATGTTTTCCCGGCTACTTGGTAGTACAGTAAATCACTCACATTTTGGCATTTTCTTTTTTATGATAACGGTAACAAGAAATGTGCACCATATATGCACCGTGATACACGTTCTCTTCACATGCATTTGATGGTTGCCGACTTGTCCTAGACTTTTGAATTGACCTTTTCAGATGCGAGCCCTCCAATAGCTCAAATTCATGGATCATGGACATAACCATAAGATAAAGCCGCTTCTGGGCTACAAGATTATGGGTCACCAGATACGGTTGTGGAACCGGTATGGATCTAGATCACCCGTTCTGGGAAAAAAAAAATTTCAAGGGGGATCTCCACGGATTTAAGATAAAAAAGTATGCACGTTTATGCTGGATTTTGCAATTTTGTGTCCGAATGAGAGATAATTATACGTATACATTACTCTTGCATTCAAAAGATTAAATATTTTTTATTAAGTAAGAGTATGATTTCAGAACCAACTATATATTTTTGAGACTTGGACTTTTTCAACTTTCGTCAATAATTCGGATCTGATCAGATCCGCCCGATTTGGTGACCATTATACAAAATGCTTTTATCATCAACCCTTATAGCTAAGAACAAATGATGTAATGTCAACCCTAGATCGCTCTCTCACCGTGCTCGGACCGTGTGAATTACGCAAAAGGTCAAACCGCGATTGATCAACGTTGAAAGAAGCTGATCAATTCATCAACGCCAAGACGGGAAAGGAGCAAGCCAAGCTTGTCCATATTTCTGTTCCATGGATATCAATTGTGCAATATTTTGTGTCGGCAGATGCACGCATCTGCGGTATACGCATCAAAAGTATCATCGACTGGCCAATAATGGATCACACCGCAGTGTGTCGGTGCATGATCTATGTTTGCAGCATAAACTGTCGACAATGACGTGAGCGATACATGATTTTACTAACAACTTTAGCTTTATACCAATAAACCAGTTAGTTACTCCGGAATGTCGGTGGGAAAGTCCTGAGGCCACACGCCCAGCTTTCCAAGGAAGTAAACATATCTTCCCGAGTATGACCCCTGACCATTCGTCATTACTCATGCATAAGTTCAACGTAATGCTCCACCGCTAATGCACTATATGGCAGCAGACCGTGTAAGGCAGAGACAATCACACGAGGAGTTATTTAGACCCATATATTGGTCGCTCCGGGTCTATCAAGGCCGGTGGCTGTACATCAATATTGATCAACCCGAGTTCCCTGGGTGATGTTACGTCCTAATATGTTGCCTGGATATCAGGTTATCCGGCAACAGCTAAAAAGCATGTCTTGCATAAAAGTCTAGACTGCTTAGCTCAGCTCCATTTTAGGTACGACTTGCAATTAGGTGTTCATTGTATGTTCTAGACGACGCATGCATGCACATCGCATGCTCTATGGGGAATTGGCAGCAGACGACTTGCTAGGTATAAAGGAGAGAGTTTGACCGCTGATTTGCATACAGGATTCTCTTACAGAATTTTCAAAGAGGATTTACCAACAACTTTCATGATCTAACAATCAAACCAATTACCAGCTTTTCATCAAGAGACTCGTGATCGCACACTACACTGCAACTTGGAAATCCCCCAGCATGACTTGGTGGGTGTTTTCGCACATTCACTTAAAGCCAATCAGACAGGGTGCTGCTTTGTCTCCCTTTATTTTCACTTCAAAGTAAATGAAATTTTAGACTTTAAGACTCGACAAAATACCCAAATGATGAGTGGGCTCAATGTGGGTAGAAATGTCAGTACGCCATCAAAAAGCACTGTTTCCTTTCTGAGCTTCGAGGAGGCCGAATCACAATGTGCCAAGATTTCAATCGACTAATGGCGACACTGAACCACAATCCAACAGCTGAATGTTATTTTGATTGACGTTTCTAGAAATACCAATGTCAATGGTATTAAACTTAAACACAGCACAAGGTTTTGGAATACCAGAGAATTCTCTATACTGATTGAATGTAATTTTTACGTGAAAAAAATGAAAATCATCTCACAAGGTTACTAGGCCCACGACTTGTACTAGTTTTTCCCCGGCGTTTTCACAACATCCGTGATAGTTTAGTGGCTAGAATTACCGCTTGTCGCGCGGTAGACCGGGGTTCGATTCCCCGTCGCGGAGTTTTTTATATCGGAGCTCTTAGTATTTTTTTTTTGGTCATCTACTTCCCTCCCATGGTGTCTGGATTGAGACATGAGCTCCATCGAAGCAGTCTACATAACCACAGAAAAGGGGTATGGTATTCTAGTAACTCCCTCGCTAACGACAGCAGAACGCTGGTGTTCCAGTACCTATCGTCGCCCAAGGCTCCTAACGTGCGGTATGTTCTGGAGAAACTCGAGTCGGAGGATGATACTCCGCTAATTGCCGAGATTGACAACAAGTCTGTTGCTGCTGTGCTTAATTATGGGGAGCTCAATTTTTGCGCGGTCGGGGAGAACGCGTTAAATCAAAAGGTGAGCTATCATACATCAAAGTTGGAGGAGCATGAGTCAGATTCAAGTGAGGAAAGCGATGAACGGGATTTAATCGATAACGAGTCTCAGGATGAGGAGTCACTGCCTAATGAAGAGACAAAACCGCAAGATGTCAGCAAAACTTTGAATCAACTTGTGTATTTTACATTCCTGCAGCGACTTATACAGGTGATGGAGAACTATCTGCATACCCCTTTATCTGCTGCCAAGATCGAGACCAATTCTGACGTTTTGCTTTTGTTATTGCAAGAGATGCTGGACTCAGAAAGACCATATATCACCGATATCAATCAGTTAAGAGAGCTAGTGCCAAATCGGTCTCTTTTAGGAAAGATCCTTTCAACGACGCAAAAGTTGTCTCAAAGTGCTCAACAGACGTTGAACAGGTCGAATAATGACAGCCAAACTAAAGCAGAGATCTCTCCGCGTAGCACTTTAACTATGTGGGACAATCAGGTTGACCGAATTCCCTGGCGGAGATCAAATGTCAGACACACCAATAACGAGTTGTATGTAGATATGACTGAGAGGTTGAGTATAGTGATTGCGCCCAGCAAAGCTTTGAAAAGTGGAAAGAAGAACCTCTCATCTGCGTATTACAGCTCTATTTCTAGCAATTCTCAAGGACAAAAGCCGCTACAGGCTTTGATTGACGGCCAGATCAACTTTACATCGCATCTCTCCGGGGTGCCCGACTTGCAGCTTGTTTTGGAGACGAAAAGTCATGATTTAGGAGTACCCTCTTTCCACAGATGCGTTCAAATAGAAAAGTTTTTGGAAAGAAACGGTGCTATTTCGTTTATACCGCCTGACGGACAATTTGTGCTAATGAACTATCAAATTGACCTTTTACAAAAGGGCCAACAGAACGCTATGAACCACATTGGGCTTGTATCGGCCGAGTTCCAAACCGGTTTAGGTCCCGACTCGAATGAGTTTGAAATCAAGCTCATGACCTTCATCTCCAAAACAACAAAGGCTATCGACAACCTCAAAGTCGAGATCGTATTAACAGATGCCCAAACAAAGCGCACTGACGATCCTTTCATCGCGCAAGACAATGAGGAGGAGGAGGTGGATGAAGGAGCAGATGACGAGAACCTTATAGTAAAGCCCATAAGACTCACCCACGGCGAGTTGCAGGTGTCTGCCAATTCAAAGGGGAATTATGAATGGTGCTTTGACAAATTTGTGTCCCCGGGAATATATCCCGTTTTCCGCGCTTCTCTGCATAGAGAATCCGAGCTCAGTAGTACCAGCTCAAAGACGTCGCTTACTTTGGAGCCCAACGACTCCAAACAGCGAAAGCCGTTAAAGCCAAAGTATATAAGACTTTCCTACGAGCACAAGGGGTCATTACCCAGTCAGATGAAGGTGGAGAGCCTTCGGGTTCTGAGCGCCAAGGGATTAGGAGAGAAAGTTAAGCCGTTCAAGGGGGTCAAGTATTTTACCCATGTGAAGGATTTCGTATTGCGGTGATTTCCGACGAAGCGTCTTTGGAGCTGTGTAAGGGATGAGGCCCTTTAGTCTCGTTGATATATTAAGAGCCCGTAGTTTCATGTATTCCAATAACACAATTATTCTCAAAATACACCTGAGCTTACCATTGAGACTGTACGGAAAGCTGAAAGGGGTTAAAGATAAGGGCTGTTTCCTCTACAGTCTCTTGGAGCCGAGGCATTTTGATGCCATTGATGCGAAGCGCAATGATCAATGAGACGGCTGACGAGTTAGAACAGTGCTTAACATTGTGGTGACATCAGGGCTGGCACAGCTGGGCATGACCACACCCCTTTATCAGCCATCAATGGACACAGGTTCCTACTTTACCAATATATGTGGTAGATCCTGCTGCACATGTACCATTGGATTTAGGTACCCGTTACGACTGTCCTTGCCTCTTTAAACAAAAGACGCATTCGATCTGACGTTCTTTCGCAGCCATGGTAACCCATTTCATTTGCATGCTTCGTCGGGATCTTCTGAAGCTGACACGGCATACAATGCCCTGGTGTGGTTCATGATCCACAAATAGCGAATACTGTTACAATCTCCCTGACGATAATGAGAAGTAATTAGTCATTAGACAGTTGACTTTAGCGGTTTCTAGAAGTCATTTGATCAAGATTCGAAAAATGCAAGAGAAATACTCAACGAACTTGGGGACACTTGCCGAAGAGATCTTTTCTGTATGGATAACGCTGCATTGACCTAAATTCTAGTCACACTGATTTTTTTAGATCCTCCCAAGGTATGGAACTGTGACTCAATGGGGGAAAGGCTCTCATAGGGAGGCGATATACCGGAACACATAGTTGTCAAGAAATAAGAGGCAGGAAAAATAGCAATGCGACAGGCGATTGGCTCATGCAGGAGATCCTTCCTGGGTTGAGCGAGAAGCCCAACTATGCCCCACCAGATATTATAGTGGATATAAAATTACGATGGGATATCGAGGTGCCTTATCACAGAGTCCGGAGCGCTAGAGAAGAAAAACAGCTCTGGCTGTGGCATTCGGACTTGCCTCCTAGACATCAGGACGTCCAAGGAAAACTCGTATCAGAACAGAGGATGGCAAAGGTGAGTCTTTTCAGATGTTCCAGATGTAGAGAAGTGGCTATAGACTAAATACAATTTTTTTTGGTTACAATCCTCTATATTTGACGCATTCGGATGGATCAAGTGTGGTTCTCTTTGTATATAATATGCATCAAGATGCAAGTCGTGCATAATTGTGACTGAAACCTAAATTCGCGCATATTTTTGACTGAAACCTAAATTCGCGCATATTTTTGACCGAAACCTAATCTCCCCTTAATGATATTCCAGGAAATTTAAATAGGAATACTTTGGCGGTTGAGTGGTGTCAAGCATCAAAGGTGGTCAAAGAAGATCTCAAGCGAATTGAGCACCAAACAATACTAGTCATTTGAGGACACTGAAAAAGTAGTTACAGAAGGTGCCTAAGAAGACGTTTTAAAGCACGAGAGATAAAGAAGGAACATGTTCAGAACAGGGGCTTGACCAGCAAACACTGAAATTTGACTCAAACAGATCAGCAACGTGATTGGGCCAGTTTAGCTCATAAGAGAATGATACTTCAGGCTGCTTAGGCTATCAATGGTGAAGTGTTTTGAGATAGCCGGCAGCCTTGAAGTGAGGCTTGAGAACCTATTTCTCATCCTTTCCCCAATCCAATGGCTTTTGCAGTTCATTTTCCCAATGATATATATCAAAGGACTCGTATGTTTTCTCTCCTACCGCCCAAGAATGATATGCTGCCGTTCTCAACAAAGTCTCCTGGTTATGTGCTCGTCTCTTAATTCTCTGATTTGTCTACCGTTCTGAAAAATTTGAGAGTCAAGGGATTATCACCAAAGAGAGAATATACACAAAACTAGTCAGATAGTCCACAAGGCAATTGAGCTGGGAGCCTGAAATCTGGTACCTTTGGTGCCCGAGTTGTAATTTGTAGAAGGTAATCTTGGAAGTGCGCCTTGTCTATGTTCCTTGGAACAGGACGTCGAAGAGGATGAGAATCCCGTCAGGCGAAAGGACCACATTCTTTGTAAGATGCTTTTGAAGAGTCGAGTTGCTTGGGAATGCAGCTCTTAGTGGGTGGTAAATTCCATCTAAAGCTCAGTATTGGCGAGAGACCGTTAGCGAACAAGTAAAGTGATGGAAAGATGAAAAGCACTTTGAAAAGAGAGTAGAGTTCATGAAACTGTTGAAAAGAAAGGGCTTCAGATCAGACGTGGTATTTAGCTATCATCGCTCCTCGTGGGTGGTGCTCTAGCTTTTTGCTGGGCCAGCATCGGTTTAGGCGGTAGGATGATGGTAGAGGAACGTGGCTCCGCTTCGGTGGAGTGTTATAGCCTGTTACTGATACTACCTGCTTAGAACGAGGACTGCGTCTTTTGACTAGGATGTTGGCGTAATGATCTAAAGCCACCCGTCTTGAAACACGGACCAAGGAGTCTAACGTCTATGTGAGTGTTTGGGTGTGAAACAACGTAGGTGAGAACCTCTTTAGAGGTGCATCATCGACCGATCCTGATGTCTTCGGATGGAAGAGCATAGCTGTTAGGACCCGAAAGATGGTGAAGTATGCCTGAATAGGGTGAAGCCAGAGGAAACTCTGGTGGAGGCTCGTAGCGGTTCTGACGTGCGAATCGATCGTCGAATTTGGGTATAGGGGCGAAAGACTAATCGAACCATCTAGTAGCTGGTTCCTGCCGAAGTTTCCCTCAAGACAGCAGAAGCTCGTATCAGTTTATTGAGGTAAAGTGAATGATTAGAGGTATTGGGGCCGTGGAACTAATTTTTTTTTCTTTACCGCGACAATTTAGGTCCTCAACTCAAAAAACTAGGGCGAGAGGGTTCGCCTGCGCATACTTGTACAAAAGTTATAGAATTGTATATAAAAGTTTGAAGTGGTTAAGTGTTCCAGAGCGTCCTTCAGGCTCACACTATAGAACAGAGCACTGGGTTTATACTATAGAATGTCTTCAAGATCAGCACGAAGCATATTTTACTAATTGACCACCAAGGGCTCACGTGTGATATGTATACTACTGGAACTAGTGGTCCAGCCTTAAGGTGATAGTTCATGTTGAAACCAATATCACTATATATGTAGCCCCATACAGAGAGCGCTTGGTCCACCTCCTTCTTATAAGCCCAAAGCGATAAATCTCGAGTCTAAAATATTTATATCAGTGAATGAAGGTTTTGCCCTTGCCCTTGCCCTTTGCCCTTTTGCCCTAAGCGGCACAAACCCCTACACCCCTTGTGCCCGTCTTATTTCCTGAAACAATCATCCCACAGTCCTACTCTTTTCTTAGATCTTATCACTTACTTCGCTGATTTACAGCTCCCCATGCAGCTGCCTTTGCTCGCTCTCGCTACGCTCGCTCTCGCTTAGCCGCAAGTTTGAGTGCAATTCGAGGGCAACACTATGACCACCGCTGTAGCTTACGAACCAGAAGAATTCGACAACAACCCGTTTGCGGAGCAGTCAACGCTGGCCCATCCAGAAGAGGAACCCTCTCTTAACGAAGAACCGGCTCGGCAAGAGGATCAGCCAAAGGAAAACCTCCAAAAATACCTTCCCGAAAGAGTAAACCCTCAAAAGCACAAGATACAGATCTCAGTTTTAGAGATTGAGAAAAATGGCAACTCGTCTAACGGGTTCAAAAACCCGATCGTTAAGCTCGATGTAACAACGTCAAAATTGCCGCTTTTCAGGAAATCAGAATATAAAGACGTAAGACGCACTTATAAGGAGATTGAGAATTTCCATCGATTTCTGATGCTCAACAATCTAGAAGTTTTCGTTCCATCTGTACCTGCTATTCCAACCCTTTATAACGCGGGCTCTGCTGATTTTAAAAAATCGCTTATAGAAACGTTACAGAGCTGGTTTGATCGCGTCACTGCTAACCCTATACTCGTGAAAAACCAAGAGTTTGCCCTTTTCGTCGAAGTGAACGACTTTACCTACTCTCCGTCAAAGACTAAACCGGTTTTCCAGACTATAATGGCGACCGGGTTGCGAAGGAAAACGCTTAAACAGCTGGCGCCGCCTTTTGACCCTGTCACTCAGCTGGCGGAGTTCCGTCCCTTGATCAAGTCGGTTTACTTGGAATGCCAGAATCTGGTTAAAGTGTATCACAAGATCTCGAAAAGCTGCAAGGCTTTAGCGGTGAGTCACTCCGAGCTCAACTGCAAGATGTCGGAGCTTTCGGAGCTGGAAGAGAGCCAAGATATGACAAGTATGTGGAAGAAAATGGCAAAGTCGCTACAGCTATTCAGTGATTTTTCTAACGTTCAAAACGTGAGCATAAACACAATTCTGATTGAGACTTTGAATACGGTGATCCAAGACTGCTACACCATCAAGGAGAGCTTGACTAACCGACATCTCCTAATGAGAGAGCTGCTTAATGCGCAGGAGTCAACAAAGAGAAAGCATGCAGCGATCGCAAAGCTTAAAAACAAGTCTGTTATCGATCGGCTCAAAGTGGATGATGCAATCAACCAACTTGAGCTGGCTACAAGGCAAGAGGCCGATCTCAACAATGTTCTCACGCGAACTTCGATGAATATGCTTATTGAAGCGGAAAACTATCTCACATTTCTAACACATGAGCTCAAGGGGGTGTTTAAGAGAATTGCAGAGATAAACCTCAATAGCGAAAAGAAGAAACTGGGACTTCTGAGCTCGGTACACTTGGTAGATCACGACTTTTCCCTCTCGCGTTTGGGAAGGGAATCCTCGTTTAGCACCGGAGACAAAAGGACTGAGAAGGATGATGGTTTCAAAGAGTATTTAAGTGAGACAATTGTGCCCCCGCTTGAAGAGCAAGAGGAGACGATTTCCAAAGTGGATGCCAAAAGCGCAGCCACTTTACTTGGGGGTTCCACTTTTTGAGGGATGTTATTCTCGGGAAAGGGCAGGGACAGGCTTAGGGGCAGGGACAGGGACAGGGACAGGGGCAGGGGCAGGGATAACCCCTACTTCACCTGTAACAATGTCGTCAATACTCTTATCGACAACGTTTCTGTACAGATCCCAATGCACAGGCGGACTTGTACGGGAGCAGCCAATATATCTCGAAAAGCAGGGGCGATATTTCCTCAAGCCAAAAAACTCAATTATACTATCTACGCACTATCTAAGTTGGACAATGTTTGTTCAAGCGAGTGTAAATCTTTATAAGTAGCAGTAGACTCGTCTATGTTTTTGCGCTCGACTCAAAGAGAAACAATCTCTTTCAAATGCCTGACGACTGCCATTTCTTTTACCGAACCAATGCCCAACAGCTCAACGGCCTATCTCGCATAGACCGCCTTCACGTCATCCTTGCATTTGCCTCTGAGTGATATTGCAGCGACAGCGAGAATCCACTCTTCCGAGCGTGATATCTCTGTAGTAGATTCACCAGATTTTTTGTCTTGCCATCCAAGATCAAAAGATCCCTTTTCTATGGAACTATAAAATAAAAAAATCGCTAACGTACTTTCACTTTTCAACTTCCCAGTCGACGGCTCGCCTTGGATCCCCCGGAACATAAACTGCCTTTACATCCACTACTACTGTGTAAAAAAATAGAACAAGAGCCCGATACCAATCCAACGCTTGAGGAGGAACCATTCATTGGCTTTCCCCCTCAGTATCTCCTAAAAGTTGTCGCTCAGTTAATCTTGTTGCTTCTTCAGAGGACCGCTTTATCTCTTTGATTCTTATCTCCATAAGCTGTGAAAATACAATCGATACCATTTTGAAGAAATTGTTCATCTGAAGCTTTTTGAAAGCCACTCATATTTCAAAGAAAGCATCTCTTCTCACAAGTCATTTTGAGAAGAAAGTGAGGGCTTGGACCGTAGGTGGAGGTCTCGTAGCTGCCTTGTTAGGCACAGGGAGTTTTGTTGGTAGTAAGCTGTATTTTATTTACCAGGGAAAAGCTCTATATATAGTCAGAATGTCCTCAATGGACGCCATCACCCCCTTCCTTGGCGTGCATGTCCATCTCACACATTTGGAAGTGCCATATGATCCAGAAAAGAGTTGCAGGCTGGTTAGTCTCATTTTACTGATTTCTTTGCCTGGAAGAACTCGGCGAATTGACGTCTCCCCACAGCTTTACATTTTTCACTCAAAAAAATTAGGAAAGGGAAAAGGTCGTGTAAAGCTCGATGGACTCAAACACAAAACCAAATATCCCACAGATTGAATACGTGCGACAACGACACTCGAGCAGATAGATAAGTATATTAAAAACGACGCAAAAGTCGTTCAGTGATGATAGCTTTTTTTTTTTTTTTCTTTTCTCAGGGCTGAACAGTGCATTTTGAAAGAAATTGCTCCACCTGATGAGCCTGCTCTCTGTACACTCTACAAGCATAAAAAGAAACAGTTCTTTCATATCGATGCTCTTGATTGGGGGGCGCCTCATCAAGTCTGGAAATAAAAGACACAAGAAAGGGAATAAAAAAAGAAAAAAAAAGAGTCATAACAATAAGAAAAATTGGAGGTTTCAGATCCATCCAAATAATCACTCTGAGAGGCCTACTAGAATAATTATTCTGGATAATTCGTCCATTCCGAAAAAAACCCTTACATATACTGACCCCAGCTTTTTTTTATTATTCTTTTGCCAGCTCTCTTGAGCTGGCA